>AYEL01022414.1:0-53094 GCA_000484575.1 Olivierus martensii
CATCTTTGATCTTTATCTAGTAATTTACGCCAATTATAATTAAAAAAACAAATTTCTAATAATCAATACCTATCTTAAGGCCTCCCTGCCTAAATCCCCTAACGGACAAAAGTTGTTTCATAAAAATCCATTCAGCCGTTCTCGTGTTATAAATGTACACGTGCGCTCAGGCATTTCAGATTTATAATATGAATAGATATAAGTTAATTGAAGTAATGCAATTACTTCAGTTAACTTATAATTAATTAGAATTAGAACATTCTTATAATTGAACATACAGGCACAAAAGTTGTTTCATAAAAATCCATTCAGCTGTTCTCGTGTTATAAATGTACACGTGCGCTCAGGCATTTCAGATTTATAATATGTATAGATACAGTAATACTCTGACTTACGTAAATTCAGAGATATGTAACTTTTTATCCTGCCCACTTGTCCAGTTGTTTGTTTCACAATTATATAGTGCATATATATATATATATATATGCACACAAATAAAATATGTACATATATATATTTACATAATAATAATATGTAATATGTTTTTTTGTTTTTTTTTTTTGACAAATCAACAAATTTTATTTGTTGATTAAGTGTCTTTAATTACAACTACCTATTATAAACTTTTATAATTTGCTCTTTTCTTGGTAGTAAAGAGCCAGTTAAGAATCTAATACATATGTACCTGAAATTAGATTTGGGAATCTGTACGTACCATGACTTAATGTAATTTTCGATTTACATTATGTTTCCTGGTTCCACCTATTATATAACTCTGGAGTATTACTGTATTTTACCTGATATTGTCTACTGGCTCCAAAAATATATATACATGAAACTTATTTTTGGACTACCCTTTGTAATTATGTGAATAAAAACAATAAATAATTACCAAATGATAAATTAGAAAAGCTAAATTATCAAAATATAAAAGTTATAATTTTTTAAAGTTTTTATAAATATTCTATTATTATTAATACCAGGTTCAGGTTTATCTTGAGATTCAAGTTGATGTGGAATCTGCAAACGTGTTAATCTTTTCTCTTGATCCATTCTTTCAGCATCTTTACGTTGCATTTCAGCAACTTGACGTTGTTGTTCTGAAGTCAAAACACTTTGCATTCTACGCATATCCATAAACTGAAGTCTCTGTGCTTCAAGAAATTGATCATTAGCCATTTGCCAAGTACGTTTCAAAGATGCATGTTCTCGTTTTTCTTTTTCTAAAAGTTCACAAACTAAACAAGGGTATTTTTATTTAATTAAAAATATTGAATATATGCAGTTTCGATAATAAACATAAGTTATATTTAGCATTAACTACAATTTAATGATAATTTGTAATATTTTCCCCATTAAATAACAGAGTCAGAATATATATGTTTTTAAAAATTTAAATTATAATTCTATTCAGCATTTTAAAGTTATAATATTTCTAATGTTATTTTAAATGCAATTATAATAATTTTTGATGATATTTTAGAATTTATAATATACTAATATAACATTAATGATATTTATATTAAAAATAAAATAAAAACTCAAACTTATGCAATAGGTTTGTGTAAAGAACAATTTTATATTATTGCTTTACACAAAATAATCATCATCATCATCATCAAATAAAGTTATGTTAATATTTAACTATTGCATTTCCATCTATCTTAAAAATTAGTTTGAATTTATTAATTAAAATGTTTTGTCATTATGCATTTTTATATTTGGTTTTAATATATAATTCAATTAAAAGGATTTATTTTCCAACAATATAAAAAATTTATATATATATTTAATATATTCAAATCACAATTACTTATTAAAAATATTTTTAAAATAAACAACTTTTCTTCTAAATTAGTTGTGGATTTTTATTTAGGGCTTTTATTGATTTTTAGTTTAAAATCCAATAAGAATTATTTTTTACAAAATATATTAACAAACAATAATGTAAAATAATTGTATAAATTTCTGTTTTAAATTTAATCAATAAAGATTAATAAAGCCAAGAGATAAAATGCAAAGATTTATTTTATTTTAATTATTTTTCATACTTGGAGAATCTTCACAAATACAGTGAATTCATAAGTCTGATAATTCAAATACTCATTTGTGTTGAAGGTTTTATGCAGATCCAATTCAGTACTGTATAAATCAATGCTAAATTTCTTCCTAAATCAAAGTGGACATCCTTTAACTTGAAGTTATCCCACAGAGTTCTTTGAATTTCATATTTTATTGGGAAAATTTAAACTTCTGTAAAATTTTCACTGGGAAAATGACTTTTTCATAACAAATCACATGGGTAAATTGGTTTGTTTAACAAACGTTTTCCTAACTTTTGTGATTTTGGTTGGAAAGTAATATCAACATTTCGGTAGTACTTATTGTGTGAAAGTGCATTTTCTAACATGAAGATAGTTAAGAATCAATTAATTTGTGTGAAAGTGCATTTTCTAACATGAAGATAGTTAAGAATTGATTCTGAACCTGCCAGATTCTTCTTTTACATATTTGCGGATAGCTACAACAACAATATTTCCAACTCTTGTAAATGCTATTGCCCATATAAATCTCTGTAGCCACCTGAATGCTGTCCTGCTATAGTGAAAATGAAAAATAATTTAAACCAATCAAAATCTCTGCTGTCACCTGCTTGCATTCAAACTGTTACTCAAAACAGAAAGTAATGATTGTGATGCATTTGGAGTTGTTAAATTCAGCAGTTTAAGATGCATTTAAGGTTATTAAATTAAAAAGTTAAGAAGTCTAAGAGAAAATTAAACATTCTTAATTTGAAGCAAAAAGTGAATTTAATTAGAGATGTTGAAAGAAATCTGAATTTAAAGAAAAAAGATCTAGTGGAGAAATATGGCATTCTACCCAATTCTGTCTACCATTCTGAAGAATAAAGATATGATTCTGAAAAGACATGTGCCTTTTCTGATATTGAAGCAGCTCTTTTAAAAACATGCGAATCATACAGAAGACATAACAGCAAAATTCCTATAAGCAGTGCAATGGTATATGAAAAAGCCTCCAAGTAGAGCCTACCTTGATGTGGCAGGGAAGATTATCTGCAAGCACTATTGCTTATATCTATTAACTGAGCCAATATGACCATAGTCTCTATGATTAATTAAGAGGTTCTTAATATGAATAGCCACCTGGGCTTTAGTATTTGCCCCAATCATTTGTCACTGGTTTGGGGCCTGGTAGTTTTTGTACCATTCCACCAGAGGTGATTTGTCGATGGCCATTTGGGAGTCCACTCTATCCCTGCCATATTCTTATGTGAGACAGAAATCTCTTAAAAAATCCCAAGTTAACATATCATGCTTAACGGATGAATGATGGGATAGAAGCCTGAATGGTACTAGTCCAAGAGTTGGTTGCCCTTGAATGATTAGAGTTTATCTCTAGACTGGTGGAGAGTTTTCTTTTCCTATGGAAATGTAACAAACTCAATGGATGTTACCTATGTGGTGGCTGCCATGGCAAGTCAATCAAGCCTGACCAATTATGGCATTGATATTTCACCATTCCTATGATAATTGGCACAGTTATCCCTAATGATATGTAGAATGTATTGAAGATAAAGTAGAAATCTCCTGAAACCTATAGACAGGAGTGAATACTTTATGTTCTACTTCTGTAAAGAGTTGATGTGTAGTAGAGTGAGAAGTTGCAAAGGCCTGAGATCTGATTACATGCTATGGGAATGTGACCAGTCTGGGTCTTTGTGACCAGCTGTTGGCATGTCTGCTAAGGCTGAATCCTTCCTCTCAGAGTTTTTCCTTTGGGAGAACTTACAGCTGATGAAAACTCTGATAGACTATCTCTTGTATCTTTGGTCTAGAGCAGGGCTGTCCAATTATAATGAATCCGAGGCCCATAGCCGTGTTTACTAGAGATATGGAGGGTCGCAGTTACAAAAAAGGAGGAGGGGCTTTGGTACTCGATACGCTATTGTCTCAACAAATGGAACGCATAAATATAACAATTTTGGAAATCAATTTTAATTCCAGATTAACAAACCTTATCACAAAATTATATTTACCAGATTGCATCCAATAAACATGTTAACAAAAACTTATGAAATATATAGATACATAAAAAATAGTATGTATCTATTTAAAGTGATAAATGAGGGCAGGCAATAGCATTTACAAGGGTTGGAAATTTACATCTATTCCTGTTGTAGCTATCTGCAAATATGTAAAAGAAGAATCTCCAAGGCAGGTTCAGAATCGATTCTTAACTATCTTCATGTTAGAAAATGCACTTTACACTAATCAGTACTACCAAACATTGATATTACTTTCCGACCAAAATCACAAACGTTAGAAAAATGTTCATTAAACAAACCAATTTACCCATGTCATTTGTTATGATAAAGTCATTTTCTCACTGTTACTAATATACTCGATTTTCATTTTCTATTTTACATTTTTTCTCACTCATTTCACAAAATATATTAGGCAAAAAGATTAAGTAGTTTGGCCTGTTTCCTCGTGGTCCATTGTTTAGCACGTCAAAATTATCCCTTCTGCACTTTTTAATTATGCTTTTCCCCGTATTCTATTTTATACGTGATTTTGATGCTACCTCCTGTATATATAAGACGGTTTAAATTTTAAACCCAAAATCGCAGTCGGGGAACAGAAGAACAGACTCGTAAAGTATAAACTGTGCAGGCGTTCCTTTTCCATCCATCGACTGTTTTTCTCAATTTAAATAAATTTGTAGAAAGTTTAAATAAATAATAACACAAAAAATAGCCCTCCAAGCAAAGTTTTAATTATCTATAATTAAAAATTATTAGATAATTAAAACTTTGCTTATACCTTGCTTGGAGGGCTATTTTTTGTGTTATTATTGATATTTAAAGCAAGAGACTTTTGAATTATACGAGTTTAAATAAATTCGTAAAAAGTTTAAATAAATTTATAAAAAGTTTAAATAAATTTATAAAAGGTTTAAATAAATTTGTAAAAGGTTTAAATATATTTGTAAAAGGATTAAATATATTTGCAAATGGGTTAAATAAATGTACAAATGGATTAAATATATTTGCAAATGGGTTAAATAAATTTGCAAAAGGTTGAAATAAATGTGCAAATTCTATATTTTCACATTCATTTAATATCACAGCTAGTCCAATAAACTTCTATATAACTTATAAACTTCCTGAAATGGAAATCTGCCTGAGACCATAACAATCTAATTCAGGAGTGGGCAAACTATGGCCCGCAGGCTGCATGCGGCCCTCAGAATTACTTAATGTGGCCCTCCAACTAATGACTATAATGCCAAAAATTTTATTGATAAATAAAATGAATATAAAAGAATATCAAATCTGTTCCATATCTCATATAGTTTATGTAATTTCTAGAAAAGTAGTACGGTAAATTATAGATGTAAACATTATAATGCCATATTTCTTACAAAAATAGATTTGATTAACTGTTAACCAGAATAAACGTGTTTGCATAAGATATTGGTTGAAAAATACATTCAAAATCAAATAAAATCATTTTGTCAGTCAATTAACTCAATACCTTTTGTAATTTCACGGTGTTTGTATTTAATATTTGTGCAATTTCCTAAACAGGTATGTTGTTAATTATTCTTTGAAATTTAAAATGATTAAATTATAATTTTAATATATAATTTAAAAGAATTTCAACCCTGCCGAGCTTTTCTGAAAACAGCGTTTCACTTTTTTTGGACTGCTGGCATTATTCAAACTTGGTATATGTCCTGTTTGGATGCAAAAAATTTTGCTTGGTATAAGACCAACTCGCGTGATAGAACTTGTATGAGTCTGTTGTGTGTTCTCTTAAAAAACAAATTCTTTATATAATACTTGCAGAGAAGTGCCACCTCAACAAAGCCCATCAAGTTGTAATAGCATTATCTGAAATGACCAGACAATGTCATATTTCCAAAGCATCTTGAGGTGAAGGCAGAAGCTAAGTTCTTTGGACAGATTTTTAGTAAAAGTCAAACCTGGTGAGCCTCAACAAGGTCCAAATAGGGAAAAAGAGAGAAAATAGAAAGAGAATAAACATCAGAATTTCAGATTCCTGAAGTTTTATTGGAAGTGGACTTTCCTTCCAAATAATAAAATCTCCTCCTCCCTTCTCAGCATCATCCTAGTAGGCACTCGATTCTTCTCAGCAAGGTAGTGAGATTAAATTTTCATTTATTTCATCTACTGCAATTGCTTTTGTATTTATGTATTTTAGTATTAAGCAGTGTTTAAATTATTTATACAACCCCATCAGTGTATAATATGCCAATAGCAATAGGATTTTTTTCATGGAAATGGATTAATCATTTTCCTTTTATTTCTTATGGGAAAAATTCATTTGGTATACGTCCTGTTTGGTATAAATCCAAGGATCTGGAATGGATTAAGGACGAATACCAAGGTACCACTGTACAGTAATGAATGCATTCAATAGAGATATAGTATTATTTATACTAAAAATCCATAAAAATATAACATTATGTATTATATAAACAGTAAGAATTTTATTGTGCAAATAAATTGTGTTAAAAATGTGTCTGGAAAAAAACAATATTTTTTCTGTATTATAATTTGTTTAATTTAAAACAGAAATAAAATAATTTTTATAAATATAAATCATAGCTTAAGATTGTATTTTATAAAATTATAGGTGGAAAACTGAAATAGTTAAACAGAAAATGCATCATAAATGTAGACAATGCTTGAAATATTAAAACCATAAACAAGTTGGCAAACTTCCATCTGTAATCTTTGAGTAATAAATGTTCTCAAATAATAAACTTTTGAATTCAAATATATGAAGATTTTTTTTTTTATCATCATCAACTTTTTTTTCTGTTATATTTGATTTAATAAGATATTTTTATATTTTATTAAAATTTTGCATAATATTTTCTTTTCATATTGCAGAGTTTCAAAAACAGAATTAATAAAATGCAAAATTAAGTTAGGTAAATCAATATTAGCATACAAGAGGCATACAAATATTTTTTTTATATTCTCAAATATAACAAATAACATTTATAATGAACAATTCCAATTCTTACAGTTCCATGATCTTGTTATAACAAAATTTTATTTATTACGCATTTTATTTGAATATACATTCATCTCTTTTTATTAAATAATTTCATTCTAAAAAAGAAAATTTTAAATCAAATAGACTCATTATATTTAATATTTGTGTATATTTGATCTTTTATAAATAAAATTATCAAAAATTAAGCAATTTGGTTAAATTATAAAAAAATTACCATCTCCAATTGGCCATTCTGTAGTATAGATGGAAGACAAATGAGAACTTCTTAATGGATGTGCTTCTGTAGATAACGATATATCATGCATTGATAATGAATTATCAGCAGAATTATTCAGTTCGTTGGTAATCATAGAAGAATCATTTACAGTAACCTAAATAAAATATTTAAAATTTATTACATTTTATCATTACACATCCACATTGATTATATATTTTCAGAAATATAAAAAAAATTTAAACAAAGTTCTATCACAGTCAGCACTACTAGCAGTACAAAAGGAAAAAAGCTTTTATATAGAAAACTGTAAAAACGTTTTCAGCTTTTCTTAATGCCATCTTCAGTTACAAATATACTTATTCTAAATTCTTATACTTATTCTATTATTTGTAACTGAAGATGGCATTAAGAAATGCTGAAAACGTTTTTACAGTTTTCTAAATAAAAGCTTTTTTCCTTTTGTACTGCTAGTAGTGCTGACTGTGATAGAACTTTGTTTAAATTGATAGTAAGCAGTTTTATGTTTTAGAAGAATTTTATAAAAAGAAAATTCATGATGATAAAATTTATTCAAAGTTAGTGTATAAGTTCAAAGAAATTTCGTCTTTGCATAACTTTCATAATATGCATTAGAAGAAAAATTGAATGATTAAATAAAAAAAGAAGTACTTTTCAATTAATTATACAAGCATACGATAATAATAGTATTGTATCTTGCATTGGGATTACAATTTGAAATCAATGTAAGATCTATAACAATATACATTCAATTGTTTTGATTCAAATATAAAAGTTTGTATTAAACTCTATATTAAAAATATAGAAATTAAAAGGAAATAAAATTATTTAATAAAATTCCCCTTTTCTAAATTGTAAAACATAATCCGAACTCAAACAGAAAAAAGGAGTCAGACACAGAATAACATTTGTGGAAAAGAGGAAGAAAAAACTGAAAAAGGAAGCAAAGACATCTTTGAGAAATGGAAGAGTAAAGAAAGAGAAAAATAAATCTCTAATAATAGAGGAAAAAGAAGATGAAAAAAAAAGAAGAGAAAAACCTCTAGAGAAGTAAAGAAACAAGAGACTAAGAAGGAAAGTGAAGTGAATGAATTAAGAAACTAAGCAAAAGCAAGAATTAAATTAAACTAAGCAAGAATTAAGAAAATACAATGAACAAAGAAATGTAAAGTGTGGTTAGAATATAGAATTCCTTAAGAAAACCTAGATCAAATCTTCCACTTCCAAGAAAGCTCATCATTTCTTCAGATATGTTTTGATTAAGAAAACATCCCTCAAAGTGGATATGATTGATATTTTTGGCTTTGTTTTCTTTTCAATACAGGTACACCTCACTTAATGACAGAGTTCTGTTCAAACGACTTGGTGAGTAAGTGAGTAACTTGTTCGTATATATTTAGAGCAAGTTATACTCACTTAAGTTCTCCTGGTTGTAAAGGCATTTATATCTTAATTATGCACAAAGTATTTTTCATCATCAGATTTTTGGAACTACGAGTGCAGGGAATTACATGCAATAGAAATCATAAGTGATGCATATGGTGAAAAACCAAATTTTCAAATTTTAAAAAAGTCATAAGCTTGGATGTAAATTCGAGCAGTCATTAAACAGATAGGTTGTTAAATGAGGAGTACCTGTATAATATTTCTAGTATAATATATCCATTTCAAATTTCTTTTATCATATTTTCATTCTTTTATTTTCTCTATGCTCTGGACCTCTTGTGTCATAGACCCTATGAATTTTTAAACTGCTCAAGAAACTATTACTTTGTGATCAAATATTAGCTGCAATTCTCACATCAACAAGTAAAGAAAAAATTGCATATACAGGTCAACTCCAATTTATGAGATTTTTGGAAAAAATGCTCATAAATTGAATTCTCATAAGTCAGGGTCTAATTTATCATTGATTTAAATGGAAAAAATTATAACACATTCGTGAGCCTCAAAAATTTATTTTTCATTGAAATATCCTAAGAAGTTACATAAATGACAGAAAATTATATCAATAATTAGTGTTAAATTTTCATAATGCAATCTAAAACAAGCAGTTTTCTTAGAGAAAGTCAATAATAAATATGTTGATTACAGAAATGAGCCCGTTGCATAGTAACAAAGTGAATGATACAGGTTCAATTCCAGTCCCCTACTTCCATATTTCGCTCTGAAGATCTGTTGGCTAACCCAATCATAATATGAGCAGTCTGTGATAGGCCTTGGAATAACTGTTATTTAATAATCTCTGATTATTAAATGATGGCTATACCAGCATGGTTAGCTGGATTGTTCCTATGGAAACATTTAAGCTTTTCACCCTGAAGAGCTTGGGTCCCAGTCCAGCCTGTCAATTCTCATTCTCTACAATCCAGCTAATTCCTTTGCATTTACCTGCTATTGTTTAGTATTTTCAATAAAAATATTCTTTGCATGAAAATACAGTAATAGTTAAAATAATTCATTCAGAACATTATCAAAAGCCACTGATTATAATATGTTCTTCTCATTTTATGCTGCTTTCCATTCTACTGTTATTTGCTGGATGACTACATGGTAAAATACTTGCTTATTACCTTGAAGGAACGAAGTTCAAATCTGGTCCCAAACTTCAGATTTTCAGGAGAGATTCAGACTCGGTCTGTTAATCTGACCCTCAAATCTTCTTGGTTAATCTTTATCATGAATGTTGGCCAACCTGCGATAGGTTCTAAAAGTAGCTATTAACAGATACAATACATCTCGTGTAATAAGGCAACTTAATAAAAACTAATTTAACCAACTTATTGCTCACTTATACTCCTGCAAATTGACATACATATCAATACTAACAATGGACCACTCACATTTATAGTAGGGTGAGATATAAGTTGGAAGATTTAATTCAATGAACTTGGATGTCTTCTCAGAAAATATAAGTCTCAGATCTGGAATCGACTCCAAAACTTCAAGTTGTAAGGTAATGCTATATTACACAGTCATACAGTCGACATGCATGATTATACAAGTAATAAACCTTTTATATTTTTTCTTGTGATCTTTTAGCTAGTTTCCTTTTATTCCAATTCCATTCTTCCAAACAGTTCTATGTTGGAAGCATAGATCATAATGGTCTTGGTTAAAAGATGATAAAAAAAAATAAAAAAATATAGCCATTGTATACATAATCAACAATTTCTTCTAGTTGATAACCAATTTCAAATGTTTGTCTAACCGAAAAGTAATAATAGTAATAATGCAATTTATAAATGATTTTTTATATTTATTTTCAGTGATTAAAGATCAAATGATAGCATTAACTAGCAGTCCAAAAAACTTTTGATTCACTAAAATCTCTTTACAAAGAAACATTTTTGGCTACACTATAGCCATTTTCAACTCAAGCACTTTTTACATTTTTTAGAATTAAATACGTTCTAGAACGTCTGAGGGTGTATTCCGTTCAAATTCTTTTCTAGAATTGATTTAAATTTAAAATGTTTGTTTCTAATTAAATTTTTAATTAAATCAATTCTAGAAAAAAATTTGAACGGAATACACCCTCAGACGTTCTAGAACATATTTAATTTTAAAAAATGTAAAAAGTGCTTGAGTTGAAAATGGCTATAGTGTAGCGGAAAACGTTTCTCTGAAAAGAGTTTTTAGTGAATAAAAAGTTTTTTGGATTGCTAGTTAGTGCTATCATTTGATCTTTATTTTCAAAAGTAGTTGATTTTGCATAATCTTAAACTTTCAAGTTCCACTGCTTATGAAGAAACACAAGAAAATAATAAACCACTTTAAGCAGAAAACAACAATTTATTAAAGCTGTAGACATTTTGCAACTAATCAGAGTAAAGAAAAAATCTTAAGCACTAAGCAAAAATAAAACCTTTATTTCACAAAGGAATGTTTTCGACCATTCACAACTGGTCTACATCAGCTAATGTTAACCACTATACAGAGAGCCGGGATATTTCATCAGGTTGTTTGTTGACAACGCGGATGGTCGGTGACACGAGTTAAGTTATTGCCCTGCACAAGACAGAGTATCTGTTCTAGTTGCTTACATCTAAAATATTACATTAAACAAATTATTTGTCAAAAACATAAAAATACACATGGATGTATCAAGGTAACAAATAATTGGTCCAAAAACGTAAAAAATAATAATAAAAATGTAATAATAATAAAGAACGTAATAAAAATAAAAAATAATAATTACAAAACATAAAAACAAAGGCATAAACCCGAAAAATTAAAACCATTAAGCAAAAATTCCAGAACACTATGAGCAGTGTGCAGGGGGTAGGGAGTAAATGTCTCCCATACAACAACGTTTGCTACTTGTGAAAATAATCTACCCTGTTAATATAGAGGGTATAACCCACCCTTCTTGTTCTCCAAGCTTTTATGTGACAATAAATAGAAGGAAAAAATATATTAAAGGAAAAAACATGTTGAATTTATTTTTTACAGACAATACTAAGAAAGCTTTGTGGGCCACACAAAATGGCTTGGTGGGCTGCAAGTAGCCCACCTTTTGGACAACCCTGGTCTAGAGAATGGATACAGATGGCTAGACCATCAACAGTCAAAATAGTTCCACTGTGACAGGAAGTATTTATGCTTTCTGTGAACAGCTTGTTGTTAGCTTATCCTCATCAAGAAGACTTAAAAAAATCTATGGTTATTCTATGTTTTGTTAACTCTATAGTATTTTCTTAGGTGGAGTGGAAAGGATCTCAGATCTTGAATGAGAATATAATATAAGCCTACATGAAAAAGCTATGGACTTTGCTAGTCTGTTAAAAAGTGGAAAAGTTCAATGTAAGTGCAGGAAGGCTTGAGAAATTAAAAGTTAGGCACATCATTGTGTTTAAGTTTTACATGGTGAAGAAAAAAATGTGGCTGAAGAAGCATGTGAAGATGGAAAAATGAAACTTTAACAAATCGTCTACAAGGCTACAATGCCAATGACATTTTCAATATTGATGAGAGGGTAGTTAGTTTTTTGAACTGAATTTATGCATTGAACATCTTAATGTTCAATGTGTATAGTTTCCTTACTATATGATGTATTGTGTTGATAATGGAATTTCCAAAAGTACTTCATTTAATAAACTAAAATGTTTATTAAATGATTTCATTTAAGCAAAAATGTTTAAGTTAAATGTTTTGTTAATAAGCCATCTGTAATCCAATTAAACAAACCATAAAGAATATTATAGCTGTTTATGTATGAGATGAGACCATTTTCGTATATGTTAGGAGTTTTTGATATAAATTAGAAAATTTATAAAAAATAAAACTGGAAATTATACATATGAAGTATGAACAAAATGATAAACATAAAATATTAATAAAAATGATAATATTTCATAAAATTATGTATTTTTTTAAATAATTAAATCACACAACTTTATTGAAGGAAAGATATGTAATGCTTGATTTTTTTTATAAAATATTGCTTAAAAATTTCTATGGTCTAAATTTCTTCCATTCATGGCTTATTTTGTTCAGAGATGTTGATATTTAAAAATATCAAATATTTCAATTTATAGCTAAGATTTCATATAAAAAAACAGAGTTTTTGGCAATCTAATATATTTAACAAAAAGTTGTGAAATTCTAAAAAAATGCTTACATTGTTAGAGAGTAAAAAATGCTATTAATTGTGAAAATTTAAAAAGATTTTGACAAAAATTAAGCAAGATATGATAATTTTAATTTTTTTGCATACTGATTAAGCTTAACTTTTAATTAATTGAGGGCATATTATTACAAGCAGAAACTGAAATCTCTGGCACTGAAAGAGTTAAATGATTTACATATATTAATGAAAATATAAAAAGGTAAATTATGTAACTTATAAATAAAACAGAAAAATTTCATTAATACCTTCTTGTAATTCTTTTTTTATACGATCCATATCATCTTGCATTACACTTTTTTGTGTGTTTAAAACAGCAACATACATTTCTAAATCACTTCTAGAAGCTTTTTCTGCTTGAAGTCCTTGGCTTAAACTAGTTAACTAATAAAATAACAAATAATTGATATAAGTTTCATTTATCAGATGACAAATTTAATTTGTTGGAAAAGTTACATTAATTTCAAATATACAAACTGATTAAGAAAATTCTAAAAGTAATAAAAATCAAACATACTATTGCATATAGCATTTTGAACATACAATTACTCAATTATAAGAACAGGAAACAAGTTATGGTCATAACTTATGAAAAAAATGAGATGATAAAAAATAATGATGAATATCAATGATAGTATTGAACAAATCAATAGTGTTTCTGTTGAGTGATATAGAGAAAGTAATTTTTGGCAAAACAGATATTTGGTATTGATTTTAATCTTATTCTTGCTAATAATAAATAGACTTTAATGTGCATTGTACAAAACAGAAAAATAAGCTTTTTCATAAATATAAAATAATTATTTAATAATAAAGTATAAAAAATGATTAAATTTCAGCAAACAATTTTTATTGAAATTCATAAAACATTATGAATTTCATGAAACTTGTTTATGTAGGTTAATATCTTGCAATTTTATTTATATATAAATCTGTTTTATATTTGAAATATAGGGAGTCCTCAATTTAAGATTGCCTTGATTTACAGCTACTCATATGTACAATGGTGATGTCAATGATGTGTCATTGTACAATGATGGTCATTGATAAATTCTATAATTAGTCAATGCAATTGACAAAAGGTTCAAGTCCTAAACAATGATCTGATATACAAAACAAAACAACCTTTTTTGTGTATAGTTCTCATATTTTTGTGTTTGTTAAGTTTATTATGATAAAATGAAGTATATAATAAATATTGATAGTGGGTAATCCATAAATTTTAGGCTGTTCCAATTTAAGACAGTGATGTCTGAATAGAACCCTGCTATAAGTATTATCTATAGCATTTAATATAGTTGAGTCTCTGTAGTCTGACACTCTGCAAATCGTTCAGTTACTCACATGAAGTTTTATGTCACAACTTGTCGATTTGCGAGAAAGAGAAATTAAAGTAAACAAACTGTCCGAAAAGGCAGCCTTCTTGTGTGATAGCCTATCCTCTGAAACTATTGGTATTACACAAGAAGGCTGCCTTTTCGGCCCTCTTCAGGAGAGCATACACTGACTGTTCCGGATTCACAGACAGAATGGAGGAAATTAATACGATTATGGAAATCGGCCAAAAACATGGGTATGGGGAAAGTTTTCTAAGGAAGCTACATGACAAAGTAGAGAGGAGTTTGTGTAAGGAGAAGACATGGACAAGTAAATCTGATACCTTTAGGAGTGTTGATCAAGCCCTGTGGGTAGAAAAGTTTGCCAAAAACATTGTTAAGCAAACTTGGTTAATTAATTGTACTCTGAGTTTTAAAAGGAATCCAACTGTTTTCAGGATGATTAGAAATGACAAAGACTGATATGAGGATAAGGTCAGGAGTGGAGTATATGAAATTCCTTTAACTAATCACTCATTGGATAGGGAAGAGTTGTATATAGGGTATACGGAGAGGAACTTAGAAGCGAGGATAAAAGAATATAAAACAGACCTCAAGTACGGTAAACTCCCACTGCACTAAGCCAGAGATCGCTACTGCATGATGTTGAAGTGCAATGGGGTAGAGCAAGAATTATTCAGCCAGATGAAAAGAACTGGGACAGGAATATGATTGAAGCATTAGAAATCCTCAAAAAGAAAAAGAGAGGTTGTGTGATAAATTTCATGGAACCAGAAACGATCCCTAGTGCGTGGAGATGGTTATTTAAAGTCAGCAAAGCAGACTAAAGGATATGCTATGGTTGGTTTTTGATACTCCCATAAGGGTGCACTGCTTGTTGTGAAAGATTATTACCTTTTTATTTTTTAATTTTAATTTCAATTTTAATTTTTTAATGATTGCAGATAACTACATATTTTTAATTCATGATTTTGAATAATTTTTAAAATTCGTATAATTTTGTATAATTTTTGTTTATAATATACTTAATGTATTCCTAGAAGATTAGTCATGTAATGAAATGTATGGCTTTACTGGCAGGAGGTACTAAGGAGAGTGCTTCTAGATGTAGACCTGCCTTTTAAATCTTTGTTGTGTTTGTTTATTTTATGTAGATAGGTCTCCTGAATAATAGGTGCATTCGGCAATTCAGAATTCTGCTCAAGACTTCTGATTAGTCTGATAAATAAGCGTTCGGTAAGTCAGATCTGATTTTAGTCTGACTGTAGCACCGTGTTCGGTAATTCAGAATTCTGACTCAGAATTTCAGAGCAAACTCAGGTTGCTTTTTCGTTCCTGACTTTTGTCTGAGAAAGATGGCTGTGCCCATAAGATATTATGTGAAATTAAAATGAATGAGAGTGATGAAGTTTTTCAACTCTACACCCAGAGGAGCAAAAATGTATAACTCGTTACATAAGTAGACATTATTGATACGAGAATTCATGTGTGTGTTTATCGGCTGAAAAGTATGCTCATGTTGCTTCATCCTAAAGTTACTTTGCTATTATTATTAGTTGATAAAGAAATTCTTTATTATTTATTAATGTCGTAATTAATTTATATTTGTTTTATTGATAACTAATTTCAATAAATGGTACGTAATTAATTTATATTTGTTTTATTGATAATTATTTCAATAAATGGTATTTATATTGAGAATGATTAGCGACTAGTCCAGCGTAAAATTTTTTTAAATTCAATATTACTATGCATGTAAAGCATTGTAATATGTGTAATAACTTGTATCCGCCATGTTGGTCAGTAGAGAAGCAGACAAATGCATTCAGTAAATGTCAAGTCAGATGAGTCAGACGAAATTCAGAAGTCATGTGATCTATCCAGATATCTGGTCAGATTGCTCTGAATTGTCGAATGCACCTAATATATGGAAACAGTGCCAATTAGATCATATGATTCCAATTTATGGAATTTATTAAGTAGATTATTACTTATATCCCAAATCTAGATTAGGCTAGTGACCTCAAACATTTATGTATAAAATATGGCTTGAAATCAATCTTGAAAGCTGAAGAAGATGCCAAGTTCATTGAAAACGTTACTGAATAAAATTTTTTGACTGCTAAAGGGCTTTTGAGTATTATTATTTTTAACAAATTATTGCATTAAATGCTTAATGCTATATCTTATATTGTTATAAAATCTGATAATCTGGTATAAAAAAATATATTAGTTTTTTAAATATAATTGATAATATGATAAGAATACAGTATTAATAGTTATTTAGTTAATAATGACATTTATTAATAATTCTCCTTTTATATAATCTCATTAGTTTAATTAATGACATATTTTAAATTAAATAATATTCAAGAAGCTATCAATTTTGATCAATCAGATGTTTATAAGATGGATTTAAGAGATTTCAGTTAATCAGTAAAATACTTTTATGACCATTTATAATTAATTCTTTTTTTAAGTTATTATAACATTTATTAAAACTGTATGATTAAATGCAATAACTATTTAAACTAAGTGCACTGAAATTAAACTCAAGAAATCACAACAAGCACTTGAAGCAGGATAAAAACACTAATTTATTATTAGATACTTGCTTGAGATTACCGGCTGAGGAGGGCCATAATAGACCGAAAGTGTTTCCAGAAAACAATTGTATTATTAGTATACATAGTGCATATTATATATATCTAATAATAAATTAGTGTTTTTATCCTGGTTCAACTGCTTGTTGTGATTTCTTGTGTTATTAGAAGCAGCAGAACTCAGTTGTTTATAGCTCTGAAATTAAACTATTCATTAAATATTTCCTATATTCAATTAAGAATAATTCTGATTAACAATAGTATTATTAATGGTATCGATTAATACTATTAACAGAGAGAACATTCCATATAATTAGTATTTTGTAAATATTATACAAAAATAGAAAAATAATCTATTTAAACATTTACTTTATCATCTAGATGTCCAACAACTTCAGCAGGAGTTTTTCCTTTCAACATTTCTGCCAGTGAATCAGATCCTAAACCTTTCACTAGACCAGAAAATGCAGTTTCATACATCCTCAAATGCTCATCAGTAGATCTTAATTTATCTTTTAGGGCTTTTATTTCTTCTTCCAATGGAACAACTAGAGAACGTAACATTTCAGCATCTTCTTGTGCCTAATTTATTACATATTTAGAAAAAATAAAAATAATTTTAGAGTTTATTATTAAAGTTCAGAGATTTTTGAGTCTTTCTAAAAATTTAAAAAATTTTTTATAGTTAAAACATAATTCCATGTTCTTTTTATCATATTTATAAGGAAATTTATATTTATTTATAAATAAAATAAAATTATTACATATAACCAATCATAAATCAGCATTTAAAATAAGGGATTCACACAATCCAAATAATTCTAACCAGCCAAACTTTTTTATTTAAAGTATATTACATATATGTTAAATAAAATATAACTAGACAATAAATGATTTCATTGGATAATTATCTTAAAAAATCTAGCATGTATAGTGAAACCTCAAATATCTGACTTTATCCAACCTAGTGTGTTTGGTCATTATATCTTAGATTATCTAAAAGTCAGATAAGGTGGATATTCATTTGGTCAATGTTATATACTCAGATTTTGGCAGGTTTATTATCCAAAATTCAAATATAGTATTGTAGAATCAGACTAAACAAATCACAGTACAACAATTAAATTAATTTAGAATCTCATCATATTTAACAGAGGATAATACCGTATTACTTCGAATTTAAGCCGCACTTTTTATTCAAATTTTTAAGACGTAGTTACTTCGAATTTAAGCCACACTTTTTATTCAAATTTTTAAGACGTAAAATTTGGGTGCAGCTTAAATTCAAGGCAAACATTTTAATATCTTATTTCTCTCATCTCCCACTCGCCAACGTTCGGGAGTTTACTTTACGCTCTACTCATATGCATAGTATTAGGACTGTTGATAACAGTTTATTCGGTAGTCCCCGTTTGTACTTTTCTGATTTAATCCAGTTTCTGTTTGATAGTAGCTTGTAGAATCACGTCGTATCTGGCTATATTTTAATTATAAGAAAAATCACGAATTACTATAATGCTGTTTATAACTGCTAATGGAAACAAATTGCCACCTTTTATTATTTTAAACAAAAAACTGCACCCAAGGAAAATTTGGAAACAAATAACCACTTTTTGTTATTTTAAACAAAAAAATCTATACCCAAGGAAAATTTTCCTAAGATTCAAGCACAAAAGAATGCGTGAATGACAACAGAATTCATGAAAGATTGATTAGAATATATTTGGGAGAAGATACATGGCACTATTTTAAAAATAACGAAAGTAATAGTATATCTGAAGAAGATTCTCAATAAAGTAAGTAGCTTATTATGTATATTAGTACCTATTTAAGTAAATAAAAATGTTTTTTATTTTTTCAATACCTATTATAAAATAATATTTTTTATTTTTTCCAATTTTCCAATTTTAAAATCTACTGCGGCTTAAATTCGAAGTAATATGGTAATATAATTCAGAAGACAAAGTTACAAAAAGTTAAAATATACAAAAATTTACAAAAAGTTTAAATATTTATTTAATAAAATTAATCAATATTACAACTTTAGATTCAGTGGAAGGAAAAAGAATTTCAGTCTATATTCCTCAATAAATTTCTACTAACTTTAAAAATTTTAATTATACAAATTTTTTCAACTATTTGGAGCATTATATTATTTTTAATTTGTGTTGACACACAACTCTTCAAGTTGTGTATCTTCAAAATAATAGTATTATTTTGAAGATACACAACTTTGAATATACTATTATTTTGAAGGCACAAAATATATTAACTAAACTTTAAAATTAAGAGAGAGAAATACTTTTTACAAGCTGAATAAGTAAAAATTAACTCAATGTTCAAAAACTGTTGTTATAAAATATCATCATTATTATTATTATATATAAATTAAAATGAATGAAATATTTAGTCATAAATTAATAGAATTTCATTTAAAATATTTTAAACTATTTGATTTTTCTTATCATGTATTAAGTAAATTACTGCATTTTCAAAATAAATAAAAGTATACCTTCCTCATGCTTTCTTCTAAATTTTCTGTGGTTTCTGAAGAAGAAGAAAATGGAATAGGGCTACTTAATGTTCCTACTCGTTGTTTGAGAGATTTTGTTACTACTGCTAGAACACCTTCTCTGAAAAAATAAAATTATTATTTACAAAAATAACCAATTTATTATCAAACTTTTTTGTAGTTATAAAACCATTAAAAATTGTACCTTTCTTTTGCTTGTTGATTTTTAATCTCATTCAGTTCTGCTTCTAATTTATCATTTGATTTTTTAAGTTTGATAAGTTCTTTTTCTAATTTACTAGATGAACTTCTGGTTGCATCAGCCATAGCTTCTATTAAAAAGTTTTAGCAACTTTTAATAGTAATAATAATAGTTTTAATAATTTTTAATTTTATTAGTAACAGATCTAAAACAATAGTTTAACTATACTATATAACATACAAAACACTAAATATTAGTCTTAGTTCTTAATTAAATAAATGTAGTACAGTGGTACCTTGGTTAACGACGGTAATCCGTTCCAGAGGAATCGTCATTAACCAAAACCGTCGTTATCCAAAGCACAATTCCCCATAGGATTTAATTGAAAATTGATTAATTCATTTCGGCTCCTTCCCACAACCATAGTAAATATTAAAAATGCAGATAAAACTCATTTAAAATGTCCTAAAAATATGGAAAATATCACTTATTTATTATATTTGCTACAAAAAAATTAACATTAATAAAATGAATTGTTCGTGGAAACAGTTTTTAATTATCAATCTTCATCAGAAGGACAATTGAGCTCCCTTCGGAGTTTTTTGACAAACAAACTGGTAAACACCGATTAGTGGCTTATAGATTCAACGATTAT
Source organism: Olivierus martensii (assembly GCA_000484575.1). Taxonomy (NCBI): domain Eukaryota; kingdom Metazoa; phylum Arthropoda; class Arachnida; order Scorpiones; family Buthidae; genus Olivierus; species Olivierus martensii. Next base: position 20,247 of record AYEL01022414.1, read on the forward strand.
TATTCAGGTAAGATTTGATTTTGTCTTTTCATGGCGAACGAACAGTGATACGCACTTGCCAATTTATTGTCTATACTAACTGTAGGATCTCGGACAGATATTTTTTTCTAATGGAATCTGAAACTGCGACATCACACCACTCGCAAGTGTCAAGTAATATATAACACAAATAAACAATTCAGGCCAAGGGGTGCACACTTTATTTTTGTAGATAGGTCTACTTAAATAACAAGCAAAAAACAAGTCTACTTTTCTCTTCTTTTCTCATTTTGACAGTGACATGTTGAATATAGATATGCACGAGTCATAAAATGAGAATGATACAGACAACTATTATAGATTCATGATAGAACAGCACAAGGAGAACAGTGATTCACATGATACTATAAACTCTGCATAATTTGTAACTGCAACTGTGTGGAACTGACATGGAATAATAGCAGAGTCACCAAGAGTGAACGAATAAGAAGCTGCAGGAACGCCACATGCAGTCTTTCTCGAAACTCGCAATTCAGCTGTCAGCCCTTATAGTGGGTACTTTGAAATTATAAAATCCATTCTTAGCTTGCAGGCCATTCAAAAAAAGGTGGCAAACCAGACTTGGCCTGCTGGTCATAGTTTGCTGATCCCTGATCTATATCATCTTTCATTAAATACAAAGTGTAAGTCATATGATATCAAATGGCAAATTTCTCTTAATATAAGCAATCTAGCTTGAGCCTCAACATGTTCAAACATAAATTTACATAACAGAAGTATGCAGGAGCAATTTATATTAATGAGTACAATGATTACTACCTCTTCTGGTAGAGTCCATTTCTCAAAGCTTATCAATAAACTTTTCATATGAAGTTATATTATTTATATAATATTTCATCAAGCTAATGCTTGATGAAATAGCTATCTTTTTTCCTAGGTTTTCCTAGGCATCTTTTTTCCTATGAAAAAAGATAGTTAGGTCCATTTTCCTAGCTATCTTTTTTCCTAGGTTGTAAACAGATGGTAAGCAGATATAAGATTAGGAAAAAGTGAAACAGCAATAGCAAACAGAGAACACAAATATAAAGTCCAAGTATTTTGGAATAAAGCTAGAATTATTAAATAAGTTAATAAAAATAAAAAGTACTGCAAAATCATTTGAAACAGAAAAAGGATTGCTTAGGTGTAATATTTCCAATGAGAATTTACCAGAAGAGCTTTCACCATCAGGGAGATCAAATATAAAAAATTTCCTATAAGATAATATAAAGGAAGCAATCTAATTGTATATAGCATGAGTATTATATAAATTGTATACAAAATAGATTAAAATTATATATATATGCAGGTAAAAAAATTGTTAATTGTCATTAATAACTTAATATATCATATTAACTAAGATTATAATGTAATTAAACAATTATATCTTAAACAAGGTTTTTTAAAAATAGAGAATACAAAACTAATATAAAAATGTATAATTTAAAATTTAAATTTGTATAGAATAAGAAATTTTAATGGTTAGTCTTACTGATGATTATCTCTTAGATCGAACTATTTTATATATTAATATATATATATAATTCTACTTTTTGAATTGTAGTTTGTTTAAATATTTGGCTGATATTTAGTGATTATATAAAATCACATGTTTATAAGTACAGAAGTTTATATCTAAAATTTTCATAACTCAAGGAACACATGTATATAGAAAAATCTTAATTTTATATCATAAATTAAATAACTACAGTAATATTACAAGTAAATAATATAGATGTGCAAACAGGTCAAAACTTGAATTAGCCTCGAAATTTTGAACAGTAGTATAATCCATATAATCCAACAGTTTATGTAATCTAGTACTTTATAATCAGAGCATTAAAAGTCAGTGCTGCTATAAAATTTCATTTTTTCCTGTCATTAGAGAGTATTTCGCTAGTTGTGCTTATAACTGAGTTTATTTTTACAGAAGTATGCATTATTTTATAATTTTTATAGACGAATATGTATTTTAATAAGATATGTTTTCAAAATAAAATACAAATATATTTATTACTAATTGAATATAATCTAAAGATAAAATGAAATCTCATTGCTATCATCATCTTTATTATAGATTTATAACAAAATATGCAGAATCAATCTCTTAACTGTACATTAAAAATATGAAGAGAGAAAATTAAGCCAAAAAATATGTGTTATATTTAAACACAAACATTTCCTCATTTATTCAAATAATGGAGATCAAAGGATTTTATATAAATTGGATTTTGCAAAAATCAGAAAATGATTTTTTTTAACAAAATTCTAAATAAAAACTACTAGAACTAGGGGACTATTTTAATTGTACTTACACCATACTGCTCTCTGACTGAAAAGTGAGACGACAACACACAGTATGGAGACCATACTATACTTGGTGACAGCATTGGAAGTCAGTATTGAGTCTATGGGAGAACTGAAGTTTGTTTATATCACTATACAAATGATATATTCCACTAAATTATTTGCAATTTTACAGTAAATTGCCATAAAATAATGACAGTTTTAACAAATAAGATATAAGCTTTGAATAAAATTACAATATTAACATGATTTTAACTTGTATTAAATTATTTGCGTATCTTATAATATATACAATGATCAGATGTGCAATGATGTTCTGTGCACTCAAATTGATTCTAACTGTATTCTAAATTGGAAGAGGGCTGTAATTTTAAGTCATTCTTGAAAGGTTGCATGATTAGTTGTCAAATGAAGCAAATTTCATTGAATGTTTATTTGAAATTAAAAACTGAAAATCTATAGGCATGATTACATAAAAATAAACACCATTCACTCATCCTATTTTTACATAAAAATCAACTGTTCTGTGTGGATTAATACTGTCATAAAAGTTGATAATACACCACTCCCATGGGCTCAAAACTAACTTCTGATGCTGTCATCAAGTATAGTAATATGATACTTAACATTAACAAACAATACACCAAGCATAAATAAAATAACATGATCTTTTAAATTTTGTAAACCAACATGCTTGGACTTAGACAAATCCAATAAATTTTTACACTTTACACTTTAAAAAATGAAAATAAAATTTTGGAATATTTTTACATAAGTTCAAATTTACAGAAGTCATATATATATAAACTGAGGAATACCTGTACAGTATTAAACTATTAAGGTTATCAATAATGTAAATAACAAATACTATACAATTATCATAGCAGTATTGCTAGCTTAGAAAATATTTTCACCAAACTGGGGAAATTTTGTGACAAATATTTTAAAAGAATATTTTAAGAAAATTCAGAAATATGATTTCATGTGAATAACAAAGTTATCTTTGTTTAATTTTAGGCAATAGATATTTTTCATGAAACTGAAATGCTTCAATTTCAAATTTTATAGTTTTTGTTTTATTAATAAAAATTAAGAATATTTGAAGTTAAAAAAAGCCTTTCAAGATATTTTATTCTACTTCTCAAAATCATAAGCATTGAATTTCTTGTTCAACACTAATAAGTACAGTGTCATGCTATACTTGATAGTATGATACTATACTTTTACTGACAGCTTAAAATTGTGAAAAGTGCAAAAAAGTATGAATTTATTAGTAAATTAAGCTTATAAAATTTTATATAAAAATATATACACATACTCAATTACTGATAACTATTCTTTATACAATTTTATGAAACAGCCATTTAGATAAATTCAACTTTTATAATTAAAAGTATCATTAAAGATAAAACATTGGACATAATCTGAATATGAGTTTATTATAAGTCAGAATCATATTCAACCCAATCCAAAAATTTGACTGTTTGCACATCTCTGGTAAATATTAATTCATAATTGTCATTTGATATTTTTCTTTATCTGAAATAGACTAAACAAATAAATCGATTACTTTCAGATAATATGCAAATGTCTGGGATTTATTATTTCCAATAGATGAAAGAACAAATCCCAAATGGATTATGAATAGTCAATATAAGCAATTATTTATATATAATCTAATCTTCTCTTAATAATAATAATAATAATAATAATAATAATAATAATAATAAAAGTCAACATAGTTATGGCTCAATTAAGATATTTTTAAAAGTATTTATATATGTTTAATTAATTTTGATTGTGTTTTTAGGTAATATCAAATGACTAACTGTATAATAAATTGAAGGGACTAGATACTAAATTTAAATACCTATTATATAAATTGTCAGATATTTTGATAGATTAAATTTTAGATAAATTAATAAATTTCAAATAGAAATTTTTGATTACTTACTTGGTGTATTACATCTAAAAATTGTAAAAATAAAGGTGTAAAACCACTTGCTGAGGTTGCTGCTGTATGATTACCACGATGAGTAAATCTATGTCCAAAGGCTAACCATTCTTTTTCAATAAGTACACGAAATCCATCAAATGTTCGATAATATGGATCTAAACAAACTTGAGCAATTGAAACAACCTATAAAAAATATTTGATACCCTAAGTATTTATTTTTAAGAAATAATCTTACATTGCAAATCTGATGCATTTCAAAATCTGAATATATAAATATTAGAAACTCAATATTATAATTGTTTTCTTAAATATAAAGATAAACAATACTCTAAACAAAACACTTTTTATTTTCAAAAATATTTCAATTCTACTGTGAGCTATAGCTGCTTATAAAATCAAAAGATCCACAATAGAATCAAAAATATTTATGGAAATAAAAATGTTTTGAAATGAATTTTATTTTGTATTTTATAATAGAAAGTTTACATTTTATTTTCTTAAAATTTTTATAAGTCAACAGCATTAATAAATCAAATAATTGTCACAGCAGCTAAAATTAAATATTTTGATTTTCTTCATAATTTAAAGTCATATAATATTTTGGAAATTAAATCATAAAAATCATTAACCTAGAAAAATAAGGAAAAAATAAAAATATAATAAATTATATTTTATTTCTGTAACAAATATTATTATAAATTCCTTAAAATCTGATAATGTAGAACAATGATTGTAAATCAGTGTCATGTGTGCCAATTCTGGTACATGTCAAATTTTTATCTGTCACAGAAACTTTTGTAGTAACTTTTTATTTTATTTGATTTTACCTTATTTTCTTAAATTTCACTATTTTTAAACAAATTTCTATGTCTCTCATAATATAATAAAAACTAAATCTAAAAGTATGATTATCTGTTTTTTATTTTGATAATTAGTTTTGTATCTACATTTGCACAAACATATTATGGTACACCAGGATATATATGTTACTTGATTTTGGCAGGTGAAAGATTTTAAATTTGCTATCACTACTTTAGAGCCTGACATACTTTAAAATAATACATATTTTATAAAAAATAATTTTAAAATATGGAAATTTTAGTAAATCAATTTGACATTCAAATTTATCATTATAATTTTCTACCACTACCATTAATAAATATTTTCACTGTAAGATTATTGTTTCTTTTCCCTTCTGTGATTCTTCTCCCTCTTTTTAAGTTTTGTCATCCAATCCAAGAGAACAGAAGGAATCTACTTTATTTTCCACCTTAAACCCAACTGAAAATACCAATAAATATAAAAGATAAAAAAGATAGTTACATATTTAGTAAGTTGTCTGTGAAGCTCTAATAGTGAATATTTCCTGTCATAGATTTTAATGATGATGAATTTAAATCAAAATACAAGGTATTGAATTAATGATTCAATATCTTGTATTTTTATTCAAATTGTACTTTATTCAATTTCATATTGGAATGACAAATAAGTATTTCATATTTTCCAAAATTTGGAAAAAAACTTCATCAGATTGCCTATATAATATATGGACAACATATTTTATTTAGATGTTACAAATTTAAGTTATTCGTAAATAATTACAAATAATATTTATATTAATCATTAGAAAACAAGCATCAGCAAGGCTTGAATGCTTTAACAATACTGAGATGAATAATGTATATTAATATTTTTATTAATTGTAAAATATGGAGATATTAAAAACTCAGATTAAACTGACTGTTATTTACAGGAATATATCTAGTCAAGTGACCAATATATATTATTATAAAAGCTATTATGAATTTTTTTGATTATTTTTGAACATATTCATTGATGCTGGTAGAAATATTAACTTCCTGATGCAAACCAAAATTTATTAAAAGTGTTCTAATACATGAGTGAGAGTAATAAAAACCAAATGTTGAGTATCAACTATTCTATGATACTATTTGCTAACAGTTGGTGAAGTTGGAGTCATTTAATTGTATTTTGATCCATATTCTGTTTATGTTGATGCTGTTTATAATTAAAAATTTATAATTTAATGAACTTTTATAATCTTGATATATTTCTTAAATTTCCTAGCATATAAATTTTTATCCCTATGTATAAAAATGGTGTGATTTTTTTTAATCTAATGCACATTATTGAAATAATGACAGAAAATTGATGATGCAAAATTATGTGATTTAAATGAGTATTGATATTCTTTATAATATATCTTAGGAAAGTTTTTTTATCCATTTTTTCCATGGAACTTGCCATGATAAATGTTATTTGCAATAACATTTATCATGGAGTACATGACAAATAGTAAACTATGTGAAATTTGTTTAAAATATTACTACTACACATTAAATTTTTGGTGTAATAAATAATTCAATTGATTTTGTAGGACAAAGATAGATACTAATCTGATATGATATTTACAGATGAGTTCTTGGATTTTTTCATGTAAAATTTTAATGAATTGGTTAATCATTTATTTTTATTTTGTTTTATAAATAAATGAACTATATATAAAGAACTTGTAAAAAATGACTATAAGTTTGATATTGTGATGAAAAATTTTAGTAAAGCATAAGCATTAGTGACTGCCAGGTCTTTCTCTATGAATCTAAGAAACCTGCATCAAAAATGGAGATATAAAGATTAAATAACTAATATAGATTTATTATTTGTCTGGACTAACAATATTGTTGATAAATTGATTTATTTATGAATGAAATTTAATTTTTTAATTTGAAATACAGATAGTTATTGATGATCAACTCATACTTATGATGACAATATCATTGATAAATTGTTATTACTCAATGCAATTGACTTCAGTTTGATTCTCTGATCCAATAGTCTGTTATATAGAAAGCATCTTTTTTTTTGTGTCCGATTTTTGTAGTTTTATGTTCTTTATGTTTATTAAGATAATGTATAAGATCCTAGTAAATATCAATAGTGAGAAATCCATAAATTTTGGTCACTTCTGTCTTCTAACCATTTCTGACTTACAATGGTGCAGTTTGAAATTTTTGGAAATGAACTCCATAAGTCAAAGACTACCTGTAAAGTGATTTACAAATTAGATTAGATTATAAAATATTTAGCTTAACAATCATTTTATATTATTTTTTAAATAAATTAATTTTATTATTATTCTTGAATAGATTAAATTCATTAATGCGTTCATTTCTGATCCTAATAAGATCATTAGTCCTAACAAGATATTTATTTTTGACTGTGTTGTTATTTCCACTTTTATTTTCTGATATTGTTAAGATTTAGAAATATATTACTGGATTTAGAAAGAGACTTGGTAGCCATATTCTGGATTATTTTGGAGTTATCACTATTAAGTATAGTTTTGAGTTTGAAAAATGTGATATTGTAAAATAACAAACTTATTGGAATTGATAATACCACAAACAAACACATAAGTAAATTTAATACTAATGAATAAATTATTAATATTTTTGGAATAAATTAACTTATAACACTTATAGAATAAGTATTAAATTTAAATTGCTATTTCAAATAAGAAAATAAAGTAAAAACAATTTCATGATAATTAATTTGTTTTCATCTACAATTCTGGTAGTCCAGTAAAATATTAAAATTATAAACTAAATAACTACTTTCAATATAAGAGAAAAATCAAATTTTTTATAGATTCATAAAGATCTGGTAGTCACTAATGCTTATACTTCATTTCAAAACTTATCAGAAAAGTGAATTTAAGCAGACAATTTTACAAGTCACTGTATTTGTGATTCATTTATTTACATAATAATTTATGCAACAGTTTTTTCAATGTATAAATATCTTAACATTTCATATCATCTTTTTTAATTCTTTTATGATCAAGGTCTTTTCAAAAATGGGTTATGGCAATTATCATTTTTGACGTTGTCCATTTCAAACACTAAGAAACAGAAGAAAGCAGGTAAATGTTGTTCTGACTGTATTGTTCATATCAGTTTACAAAGGTATTTATAGCATAGTTCAAGCTGTCTGCTGTCTAAATAAGTGGTTCTCAACCTTTTGGGTTCCTTTTATCACCCAAAGAATATAAAAATTTCTCTGTACCACCACCATTTTGGCATCAAAATAAAAAATAGGTAGGCAAATTAAAAATTTTTTAGTTTTTTTAGTAACCAAAACATAATTACTGAAATAAAAGTTAAATATTTATATTTAAAGCTTTCCTAAGGTTTTCCTTAAGTATCAGGTCATTAGCTTGAATTTTTGAAACATTTGATTTCAGTAACTTTATTTTTTTTCTTTAGTATCTGATATTTTTAATAAATAAAATGGAAAAACCAATAAGAAAATGATCTTTGTTAGGAACAAATATGGTGAATTGCACAGTTGGCAATTCACCATATTTGTTCCTAAATGGAGACATGTTGTGAATGAACCAATGATTCTTAAAAAATTTTCAATTTTTGACTAATCTATGTATAAGTCAATCCTCTTAAATTTTTTTTTTTTTTTGAAAATTTCTTGGCTTACACATGATCGATCATATATGATAAATTTTTAGTGCTCTTCATTACAAAATATAAAGATTATTGCACTGGATAAAAAACAAATTGAAATTGTTAAATAATTATTTACTAGACACTGTGATCTCAAATAGCTCCTTTTAAACTTGGAATTTTATTTTTATCTGTAATACTTATTCTTGACTAATCTATAAGTTTTACTGTAGAATGAATATACAGTTAAATTTCATGTGGAAGCACATAGATTTATATTTAGGGTTCATTCTACAATAAAACTTATAGATAATATATTTTTATATGGGAGCAAGATTTCATGTTTGTCACATTTATCAAGTTAACATTAAATAAATTCAGTGTCATTCATACATAAATTAAAAGAAACTTAAAAATTATTTCTTTTAATTGATTCATAGATACCATTTTTTACAATAATTCAAAGTGGAAAAAATTAAATTTATAAGCACTACACAGTATTATCTAATTTTATTGGGAATTAGAATGTTTTAAATCCAAAAATTTATCAAAATATTTAAATATTTATATTTTAATATATTTTTTAATAATTAAAAAATAAAAAAATAAACAGATTTTCCTTATTTGATATACTCCATCCAAAGTTCACCAATCTCTAAGGATCCAGACATCTCACTCCCCTAACCTAACTAATCAATCATTTGTCTGTCCATGCTTTATGATATATTTCCATAGCAATGGCAGATCCACAGATTGCCTTTCATTAATCACTTTTCCCCTTTTGCTTCCTTCTAATATTTTTATTCCCTCTGCTACAGACAACTCCTTCACGTCTTCCACTCTTCTTACCACCTTGGCATCTCTCCATTCCTCTTTGATATCACATTCGTAGGCTCTTCTAGCAAGGGCCATAGTATGAAGGCCTTTCTTTATATCCATTTCATGTTCTTAGAGTCTGTCTCTCAGATTTCTACACATGGCGCCTACGTATACTTCCTTTGTCTGTCTATCTACATTTGTAAGAGGTATTTCATACACCCCAGATTGTTCTTGCCTATCATATTTATCCTTTACGTTTTTGAGTAAATTTGTTATTGTGCTTGGCCTCTTAAAAGATGGTTTTTTATTTTTATGCTTGAGCACTTTCTGCACTGTATCGAATTTTTCTTCAATAAGAAAGAACAAAAAGAATGTAGAGCAGGCCAGACGAGCGAGAGAGGAAAAGCTTCTGATAAAGCAAACTTATAGATGGCTATTGGAGAATGAATTGTCGGTAACAAAGGAAGATAAGTCTAAAAGACTGGTAGCACTTAAAAGGAAAATATACGATGACTATATGGAAAAGTATATTAGACAGACGGAGGCGGAACTTCTTAGTAAAGACTCAACGATAACGCTGGAAAAGAAATGTGAGAAACTGTTGAAGAACATAGACTTACCGGAATTTCTAAAAGTAAAGAAAACGACTAACCTGGCTTGCCCTAGATTGTTTGGTTATGCCAAGATGCATAAAAACCCGTTGAAGTTCCAATTGTGAAGAAATGTGGATCGCCCACATTCAACCTCGAAAAAGCCATGGCCAAATGGATTAATTCACATTTAACAGGCTATCGATACTTAGTAAGCTCAGCAGCAGTATTTATTACGAAGCTACGAGAAACAAGACTAGCAGGAGATCCAGTACTTACTACTCTGGATTTTGAAAAACTTTACTCCTCTCTGAATATAGCGCTGACATGCATATGCTTATATAGATTCCTGTTGGAAAATCTCCCGACATTGATGCACAACCCGAAACTATGTAGAGAGCTTACAGACTTATTTTGTTATTTTTCTTTTTATAGGTACAATGGAAGATTCTATAAGCAGAGAAGGGTGTTCTGATAGGGAGTCCCCTCGCGAGTGTTCTAGCGGAATTAGTGCTGCGCTCCCTAGAGGAATCCACAGTACAAAGTATAATTCAAGAGGCTGCCTTATACATCCGCAACGTAGACGATATTTTCGTCATATGGAGTCAAACGGATAAAACGGAAGAGCTGCAGAACGCCTTCACGACAACGAGCTGCGGCCTCAAGCTGAACCTCAAACAAAAAGAAGAAAAAATGATACATTTCCTAGATGTGCAAATCATATACGAGCCCCCTACGATCTTTACAACAGTATACAGAAAGCCTTCTAATAGTGAAGTAATTATATCTAGATGGTCCAGTGATAAATGGAAATATAAGAAAGTGGCAATTAGGTTGTATCTGAGAAGGGCTCTAACCCACTGCAGCACAGAAAACTTCCTAAAGATGGAAGTTGAAAAGATAAAGCAAATAGCAAGGAGGCATGGATACTCATAGAATATCGTGGATAAAACTCTTAAAGAAATAAGGCTAAAGAATGCAGATGAGGATAACACTAGACGAGAAGGAAGAAACCAAGACCAGGCAGATACTAACGCGGCAGAAAGAGAGCAGAACGAAGTTGTTACCGACATACTAGAGAAATTCGATACAGTGCGGAAAGTGCTCAAGCATAAAAAGAAAAAACCATCTTTTAAGAGGCCAAGCACAATAACAAATTTACTCAAAAACGTAAAGGATAAATATGATAGGCAAGAACAATCTGGGGTGTATGAAATACTTCTTAAGGAAGGTTCACATCATCAGACACTAAACGTATCAGACACGTAGCGTATCAGGCACGACAAATATTCCTTTAGTGGCAACAGCTATTAATTATAATAATTTATTTTACAAATTACAGAAACACGTCGGAATTTAAATCACATTTAAATCGATAATTAATTATAAATAACGAAAAGTTTCCTCATAATACAGGTGGGATTTAAATTGAAAGAAATATCTCAGTACAATATCTGAAAAAATCATAATACTTTAAATCTGTCCTCATAATACAGGTGGGATTTAAATTGAAAGAAATATCTCAGTACAATATCTGAAAAACTTGATCTAATTGTGATTTTCTTATTAAAATGAATAGCGTTTATTAATTAGACAGTTTGATAATTGGGTTGAAATCTGCTCAAGATTCACACTCGGGTATTAAAAATTTATTTCCACAATATATAAACTGAATAATAGAAATTTGTCAGCTAGAATTGGTGAAAAACAAAGATTAGATAATTTTATTTTCACAAATATTGTACATTTAAAAACTAATGTAAATTCCTTGAAAAATTTCTTTATATATTTTATATTTACAAAAATGGATAGTTAAATTATTACCTAAATTATATTGATTACTTTTATTCTTACTGGTAAATATAACCAAAGATCATCAATTTTTAATAATTTTATCAAATTTAATTTTTACATAGATATATTTTTATTTTCAGTAAATGGTGTCTTAATGCTAATATTTTTTCTGTAGGTACAGATAGGCCTCGATTAGCGCGACTGAAAAAATTTGCATTGCCTGTTCTCAGTATCTTTGGGTCTACAAATTTATGTGAGCACCGTTTATAATATGAATTTCATGCGAACTGAGGAGCCAAATTGAGGATTAACCAACTTGGAATCGTGCCTTAAATTAAAAATGACTAGCTACAAATCGGACATATAGAAACTTTCTAAGGAAATGCAAGCGCATGGTTCACACTGATTAAAACCAATGACAGCTATTATTATGTGATTTTTTTATTCATGTAATAAAGATATAATTAATATTATAACTTGTAATAATGATACTTTAAATTTTCCTTATTTGTAAAAATATATTTATGGCTCCCGAATAATTTTTAAATTGTGATGAGGGACAGGCTTGGCTCTTCCGTCTCAAAAGTTTGCCGACCTCTTATCTATACGAATAAATGCATCTGAAATAAATAATGTTTGAAATCATTATTAAGACTACCCAAAAAACTGATGCTGTTCTCATTGCTCGAGAAAGAAAATGCGGCTCTCGAGTATTTGAGATTCTCCTATGTGGCTCGTAGTGACATGAAGTTTGGCTACTCCTGGACTGTCGTGGATTTTAATAAACTTCCGGGATTTTGTCCGGTGCTTTAAAATGTCCTGGATTTCAAATTTTTTCATTCAAGTATCATCATTTTTCATTCAATTATCATTTTCATTGTCAACGTTTTTAGCTCCATCGACTCTTTTATTGAATTAAAAAGCACTCGCGCAGAACTCCACAGCCACGAATGTTGCACATGCTCAATAAGATGACTCTTTTATTGTATTAAAAAGCACTCGCGCAGAACTCCACAGCCACGAATGTTGCACATGCTCAATAAGATAAATCAGATGAGGGGCAAAAGAAATAGCTTACTAAACTAGACAATGATTCTCGGAAACCTGGACTAGTCGCGAATGATAATGACGATTTTACTTTCAAAGTTATTTTTTTAATGTTATCTATGCAGTTTCCTCTTATTTTAATAAAATAATTGAGTGGATATAATTTGACTTTGCATTTCATTTGATGAACTATCATTAACAATATACATGACGGAATTGGGACTAGTCACGAATGATAATGACGATTTTACTTTCAAAGTTATTTTTTAATGCTATCTATGCAGTTTCCTCTTATTTTAATAAAATAATTGAGTGAATATAATTTGACTTTGCATTTCATTTGATGAACTATCATTAACAATATACATGACGGAATTAAGAAGGTAAGAAAATGATTTCTCGTATAAGCGTCCTGGATTATGACCAAAAAATTATGGAAACCTTACTTCAATGGAAAAGTAGGTGTCAAATAATATTTGACAAGAAAATAATCGCAGCTAATTTAATTAAAACTAAAATTATTGATAAAGACAAAAATACAAGTTCAGTCCCCAGAGCAGCTTTTTTAAATTCGTTATGCCTGAAAACTGTGACCACCTTCTCTCCATTGTCGCGAGAAACACCATTTTCAACCGCAAAAAGAAAAATACATGTTCAGTCCCCTGAGCAGCTTTTTTAAATTCGTTATGCCTGTAAACTGTGACCACCTTCACTCCATTGTCGCGAGAAACACCGTTTTTGATTCGAAAATTTTGCAATGCTATTAACATGAATATAAATATTAATAACAATTTCGTGAAGATATTTCGAAGAAATTAAATGTTACAGAATCTGTTCTAAAAGTTTTGCGATTCTAATAATATAGAGCAGTTATTAGATGAACGTAACGGTGTGAGTAAAATTGGGTTATAACTTTTGAATAAATTTAAAACAAACCATAAATTTTTCAAACTATTTTAATTTTCTGATATTACACAACAAAATTACAGAATATGCTTTACATTTGCTTTAATATTGTGTACTTATAAATGAAAAGTATAATTGTTCATTGTAAGTACTTTCCTGACATCTGGTGAACAGAATTAACACTTCTGATTTATTTTTTATAAAAGACGACAACCGCAAATTTTTTCACTGCTGTTAACATGGATATTAATATTAATAATGATTTCGTGAAAAACTTTTAAAGAAATCAAGTGTTACAGAATCTGTTTTAAAATTTTTGCGATTCTAATAATATAGAGCAGTTATTAGATGAACGTAACGGTGTGAGTAGTGAATCGCAAATTTTTTCACTGCTGTTAACATGGATATTAATAACGATTTCGTGAAAAACTTTTAAAGAAATCAAGTGTTACAGAATCTGTTTAAAAATTTTTGCGATTCTAATAATATAGAGCAGTTATTAGATGAACGTAACGGTGTGAGTAAAATTGGGTTATAACTTTTGAATAAATTTAAAACAAACCATAAATTTTTCAAAATATTTTAATTTTCTGATATTACACAACAAAATTACAGAATATGCTTTACATTTGCTTTAATATTGTGTACTTATAAATGAAAAGTATAATTGTTCATTGTAAGTACTTTCCTGACATCTGGTGAACAGAATTAACACTTCTGATTTATTTTTTATAAAAGACGAAGCAATTGGTTGAGAGGTTAAGTACAATTAAAAATTAATGTTCCTAACCCTGTGATTTGATTAAAATAAAGGTAAAATGTTTTCTTATTATATAAAATGCTTATGTTTATGTAAGGCTTTGGGACATTAAATACCTATATTGTTTACCATCCTCAACAGGCCCATGGGATAAACCCAGTCCATTTCTCCTTTGGCGTATATATTTGCAGTTCTGATAAGATTTTACGGCTGTATCCGAGCAAAAACTTTGTAGAGTTAAGAAATCACATCATCAGCAGGGATGTCATTTTTGAATATTAAAGAGTTCATATTATGGAACATAAAAAACGCACAAGCAACTATTTACAAAAAAAAATTTCTACTTTACATTTTCTTTAATATTGTGTACTTATAAATGTAAAGTAAAATTGTTCGTTGTGACTACTTTCCTGACATCTGGTGAACAGAATTAACACTTCTGATTTATTTTTTATAAAAGACGAAGCAATTGGTTAAGAGGTTAAGTACAATTAATAATTAATGTTCCTAACCCTGTGATTTCATTAAAATAAAGGAAAAATGTTTTCTTATTATATAAAATGCTTATGTTTATGTAAGGCTTTGGGACATTTAATACCTATATTGTTTACCATCCTCAACAGTCCCATGGGATAAACCCAGTCCATTTCTCCTTTGGCGTATATATTTGCAATTCTGATAAGATTTTACGGCTGTATCCGAGCAAAAACTTTGTAGAATTAAGAAATCACATCATCAACAGGGATGTCATTTTTGAATATTAAAGAGTTCATATTATGGAACATAAAAAACGCACAAGCAACTATTTACAAAAAAAAATTTCGAAAAGTTTTCCTACAAATACGTTTACTTGATACGCCACTGTTTATATATAAAAACATCTTGCTAACTGTTCGAAGGTGTGAATGAAAATTATTTGTTTTGTTTTAATAACTTTTAGTGGTTCATGCAAAGTTCTAAAAAATTCCGGTTTAGACGACTACACGCGATAAAATTTCAGAAACTATTTTTAACTTTCGAAAAATTTTTATTAAAAAAAATCAAATAATAATTTTCTGGTATTATCAACTTTTCTTCCATCTGGTTGGGAGATTTTTGCATTTATTCTAATAAGTTAAAATGTTTTCTTCTAATTAAATCGGAGAATATTCAAACAATAAATTTTATATTTTCACAACTGTAAGCAATAACACCCAATACACAAGTGAGGATCTAAGCTAATATATACAAAATATTTAATTATTGTTTATTAACTGTACTTTTATTGAATAAGTTCATTATTAAATGAAGATTAAAACTTATTTTATATTCTAAAAGTTTTTAACCTCTGATTTTCACGGAAATACGCTATCGATGAAATATTTAAGTAAAATTTCCTACAGTTACGATTCTACTCAACAAACTTCCAAAACTTTTGCATTTGTAAAATTCTTATCAGTGTTTTGTTTTTGTTCAAGATATAATACGTGGAAAAACAACAAACGAGCTGCCCTATTGATAATCAAAATATTTTTAGTTTCTAAGGATTTTTAATGCATTCAGAAGTCAAAGTTAAATGAATGCTAGATATGCAAAAGAATAATGACTTTCCCAATGGATACAGTTTGAAAATTGCGTCATTCAAACTCAATGCTTTTCATAAGCAGAATAATAGCAGACACTCAAACAGAACACTGAAAGAAATTGTCATAATAATGAATAATTCCAAAAAAAAGTAGTATAATTACTAAATTTTATATGTATTCCACTCTATATATTGTACCTTAATTTTGTTTAGTGCGTTTCGATTTAAACTACTTTATTAGAGTTTACTAATTAAGCCTACTAAAAACATTCGCCACATTTATACGATTAGCAGGATTCTTCTGCATTTCATGTTTAATTTTTAACATCAAAAACTCTGATTAGATCTTACAAATGTTTTCATGAATTACACAAACGTTAAAAACAAAATCTTTACCGTTCAGTCGCAAAATTGCCAAGTATAATTCATTAATTCGTTCGACGGTTACTTATAAGAAATTGTTCACGAAGATTTTCTGGTGTAGGTTAGAATAAGTTACGTTTATTTTACAAAAATCAAAAATATTAATAAAAGATATAAACGGTTTTAATTAGAAACTATAATACAGTCGTATTTAAGAAAAATATTTTATTAGTTGAAAGATTTAAATTAAAAAAGAAGTTTTATGTTATTAAATAGAAATTTCATCCATTCATTGGAAATATTTGAAATTATGTACTTTCTACTGATTATTGTCATAGCTTAATTAAATCAAAATGTCATGCTATCAATTAATTCTTTATTTTTACTTATACCGTCTGTGTTTTATGCAATTAATTAATTTATTCTATTTTAAAAATAATAATAATGCTGCGATAATATTATGGCAAATATGTATAGCAATATACAAATATCAGTTACGAGTTAAGCGTTACAAAATATTTTCATATATTTAATAACTTTTATTATAGAAAATAATATTGTCCTTTTTATGAACATCCTCTAAGAAATTATAACACCATTGTTTCTGAAATTTACATAAATATAACTATGGGCAATCGTAACTATATTTCATGTTCGCTATCTTAGAATAATTTAAGCAGATTAAAAATATTGATAAGGTAAAAGATATAAGGAATAATTATAATAACGAAGTTAGTCAATGAAATTATTTATACATAATATATGGGAAACAGTAAGTTTACATATGAAGATATGTAGAGTTCATATCTGAATTATATAGCAAATTTAGTTTTAATTATCTGTTAAAGATTTACGAAAATCTACATGACCTATATGTAAAATTTTCTATTATTGTAATGAACCTTTTAGTTAAAAGAAAACATTTTTAATCGATTAGAATTAATGTAAAAGTCTTCTTACTCGATGGAAGGAAATTTGATAACAAAATATTAGAATTTTATTTTTTTGGCCAAAGACTCTTAGAATATTGTAAATATCTTTATGAAATATAATCACATTTATTAGTTTTTGCAGAACTTTTGTATAAAACACCAAGAAATACTATAAATTAGTGAAATAAAGACAACAATATTTACTGACACCATCGTATATTTAGCAAGATGGCTTTATACATAAACGGCGTGGAGAGATGTCATGCAATTATAAGGAAGTTTTATTAAATCTCTTAATAATGTGTTCTGTAAGTGTAGATACAAAAATTTTAGAAATAATTAAAGTGGAATATAATATGATCTATAAGTTAATCATTTTTCTAGTAAAAACAAAATGGATATTTGTTAATGCGTCAATTCCCATCGGGAATGTTAAGTTTATAGTGAAGTCGAAATTCCCTGGAAATGCTTTAATTAATGCTCATCTTACTAAAGTACTAATTAATAAATGAATTGAAAAATTAAATGCAAGTAGAATACTATAGTAATACAGAAAATAACATATGGACACTAAATTTCATTAAAGTGATGTGTTGAACAACCTGCTTTATCTCTATTGTATTGTAAAGTAATACTAATTTGTTTGACTGTTTATAATTAAGAATTTATTATTAATTCTCAGGCTGTTTGACTAGTAGTCACTTTATTCGACTAAGACTAATCCTTTATTTTTTATGTTATATGCCTCAACAAGTTTTTGTTGAGCATAAGATTAAATTATATGTTTATATTAACAATGCAATGAACAGTTGATTTTTTTCGTATTTTGTTTTACAGTTCATTGATTATTGTTGATGCTTTTTAAAAAATACAAAAAAGCTGTTGTTTTTAATTAATATTTTAATTATTGTCGGTAAACATATTATTGTATATTGTAATTTTATGTATATATTTTTGATTCAATAAACGAATTTTATGAAGCGTAAAAATAGTTTAAAGAGTATTAACGACAATCGTAAGAATTATGTTCAATTAAACAAGATTAATTAACTCTTCAGTTTTATTTTCAAAAGTCAAAATGTAAATTGACTCGACATTTTAATGAATATTTCATGGTAGAAGTTTAGCAATATAAATAATACATGATATTGTAGGAGGAATACACAATAATTAAATAAATGTATACTGTATAAATTTGTGATAATATGCGAAAGATTATTGTTATGATTGAATAATATTTTATATATAATAAAGTCTTCGAGATACAGTACTGTAATAAAATATAAGCGGAAAAATCTTATTTTATTTTCTAGAACAAAACTGCGGCTCCCGAGCTATAATTTATTTTTTATTTATATTCTATATCAGGGGTCGGCAAACTGCGGCTCGCGAGCCACATGTGGCTCTTTGGATACATACATATGGCTATGAAGTAAAATTGAAAATGAAAATAAAATTATCCTAGAAGAAGAAAAATGCAATCTGATTTCACAACACCAGCAGACTTCTATAAAAGATCTACAGAAGACAGACTCAAAGATTTTGTCCATACCCTCCATATAAACAGGGAAGAAGAAGACTCAAAGATTTTCACTTGGAATAGAAAAAATTTGAATTTGGTATTTTCAATATATTCGTGTCTACATATTTTTGTGGGCAATCATTTTCTAACATAAATTTCATTAAACGTAAATTGAAGAGGCAAATTACTGATGCCAATTTGGAATCATGCCTTAAATTAGAAATGACTAGCTGCAAACAAGACATATAAAACTTTCTAAGAAAGTGCAAGCTTATTGCTCACACTGATTAAAATCAACGAAAGCAATTTTTGTGTGATTTTTCTTCATTTAATAAAAATATAATACTTTAAATTTTTCTTATTTGTAAAAATATATTTATGGCTCTAGAATAATTTTTAAATTGACGTGAAGGGCAGGTTTGGCTCTTCCATCTCAAAAGTTTGCCGACTCGTTCTATTCAATATGACTAAATTCAACAATTATAAAAATATTACTTTATCATTTTTTTTAAACACTAATGTTGATTAAAATATTAGTTTTTACTAGTTTTAATATTATTTCGTTTATTGGGATTTAAATTATTTATAAAATTATAATTTCAATTCGTTAAATGTAATTCATGTTAGTAATAAACAAAGCTGGTATAAGATAACAAATATAATTAAGATTTTGATATATACCGATTTTTCTTTGTCTAAAGAAGTTTATAATTAATATTTTTCAATTATTTTAAGAAATTCTAACAGATTTTCCTTGCCTGAGTTGTAACGTCCCAACCATCTTCAAGGCAAACCATTACAGATGAACCTTGTACATCTATTAAATCAACAATTGCTCCAGCTAATTGAAGAATGCACTGAAGCTAAATAATAAAATAATGCTGATTATTACTTGAATGAAAATTTCTTTATAGATTAATTTTCTGTATCCATTGTCTAAGATTAAGAGGATAATACAGTAAGAATAAATTTGTTGATAATAAAGACATAATTAAGCATGGATTTTTTATATTTCTCAATTTTAAAAATAATCTCTGCTGTTATTTAAAGGTATGGGCCCCTTTAGGATGCATGCCTTTCAATGACAATAGGGATTGTGTGTTACAATGATAATCTGGATGACAGTCAAAATTTGCAAAATATAACCATAATTTACAAGCTAGAAGTGGTGACTAGTGTTGTTTGGAATATTTAAAGAAGCAGTCTCTTAACTAGACCATATACACCACTCTTGGTGTATATGATATGATTCTTTAAATCAAAGAAATAATAATCAGATTTTCAAAAAAATATTATAAATGGACTAAATAAAGAACAAGGATTATGGATTAAAAGTATAAATGGAAACTAGGCAAATGGAATACAAATAAACAAATTAAGGAAAATAATTCATTCTAAGATAAACAACTATAGATTGGATCTACTATGTGTGAGATGTCTTGAAAAGATATATATTTGAGCATGAGAATCATTGTGAAAATATGGTAGTGTAGGAATTGGTAAGAGAAAAATAAATCTGTGAGTTGCTGATAAATGAGAGATGAAGTGCATTTGTATAACAAGAGTGTACACAAGTAATGATATAGATGAGAATAAAACTGGAATTGAAAAAGATTTTTGTTCACCCTATATGCTTCTGTAGATGATAAGTGAAAGTGAGAAAGATTAGTTCTGGAATGAACTGAATTGTGAATGAATATCATGCTAATGAGTGACTGATTGCAATAGATAATTTCAATGACAGGGTTAGTATATAAGATTGATTGGAAAAAATGATGATCATAGAGTAAATGATAACAAGGAATGATTATCTGAAGTCTAAGAGGGGGCTGCTGTTTGCCCCAAATAGTTTCTTTAAGAACAAAGTGATCTATTAGTATGAATGAGAGAGAGTCAGACAACTGTGATTGTCTTGATTGTATGCAATGAGAGTCTGCATGAAAAAATGTAGATGTTTTTTATTCTTTAATGAAAAGGAAACACCTTATTTTCTGTTCTTTTCATTAAAATTAGAAAATAAGATGTTTCAAGAGCAAAAGACAGTAATCAGTAAATTATAAACAATGAAAAAATATTGTCAAAAGAAAATCATTCCAACATGAAAGAAGTATAGTTTGAAGTGGGAGAATAAGCCAACTTAACTGTATCAAATTATAGATCAAAGTGGCAGCATTCAGGATAAAAAAAAAAACATAATTCAATCTAACTAGAGATTGTTAACCAAATAATCTTAAACTAGCCAAATTTTAATCCTATTGAACTATTTTAGAGTTAAACTGCCAATTTAATAATTATTTATTAATTACACTATGATGCCATCATCTATTTGATTAATAATTAATTAATTATTTAAATTTGGGCTAAGGTGATGCCAAAAAATTTTGGTGAACTATTTATCATAACATACTTCACTAAGGATGAAATTTGGTTAGTTTAGGATTATTTCATTTAAAAATTGTTAATAATTGTATTCTTGCAAAAAGTATTTTCTATATCATGTATAATAAAAATGTTTGTAAAAAATTGAATCATCAGACAAATTAGCAAATAAATAATTGAATTTTAATTGCTTACTTGATTTAGCCATTCGGAATTTTCAACAGCATGAAAAAAACTTTGGTCTGGTTCAGTTACAGGACTACTTGGAGCACATGCTCTCATTAACTTCTTAAAACTTGTTTTTACTTGTCGAACTTCATAGAAATCAACAGTAATGAAATCACAATTAGGAAAGGAGTCTCCTTTTATTCCCTAAAATATTTTTTATATAATTAAAAAACTTAAAAGATAAATAATTTTAAATAATATAAATAGATTTATAAAAACAAAAAGCAAATAACATAATGAATTAGGATGATACAAAAGACAATAATTTAAACAATAAATTTCAGTGAGGAAAATTATTACTTAAAAATTTCTCTAAATCCAGAATAGGAAAAACTAATTTCTTTAATATTAAAAATATTTAATAAAAATGTATTCAAAGATAAGTAAAAATGGAAGAAACTTGTATTTTTTCCTTTGTATTAAAAAATAAATAAATAAATACTTAAATTAGTACAAAAAGTTATTTCAATTTGAGAAATAATAATTGATTTAAAGTTGTAAAAATAAAAAATAAAAAATAAAAAGTGACATTTAAAGTTGTAAAAATTCAAAGTCTTTAGAAAATGACTGTTAGATATCTAAACCATATTTCTAGCTAATACCTTCTAATCGGCATTATTAAACCATACTCTACTATGGCTAACAAAATAGTAGATGGAAAAAATGCTTTTATGATGGATGGTGCCCCAAAATGAACAGGCTAATAGGCAGGCATATAAAACAAATAATAGAATAACAATTCATACTCCCTAGCAAGTTTTAAGGATTTAAGAAGAGCAACAAAAGAAGGTGATTGGAAGCTAATGTATAAAGAAACCCCACAATCTTTGTTCTCTTAAGAAATGAAAAAGAGAATTAAAAGAAGAATTTAAAACAAGAGTATATGCTGTCCCAATCTGGAATAACAATCTTTGGGAAAACAAGAAGTATATAGGCTTAACTAAACATAATCTTAAGGACAGAGTAATGAATCATAAAACAATTATTAGTTTGAGTAAAATAACAACAGTGCTTGCAAGATTTTATGAATCTGACTTAGACATCAAATGGAAGGAAGTCAAGATAGTTAACCGGTATCATGAAATAAAGCAATTTTTAAACAAAGTTGATGACGACTCTGTGAAGTCAAAAGTACTTCTTTAATAAATTATTATTTTTCCACTTTGAATTAGAGCTTATTTTTTACATATAGTTTGAAAGAAGCATGAATAATTGAAAAAAGAAAACGATAGAAGAATATTATAAATAAACATCCCTTAGAAATAATTTCAAAAGCATAGTCTTTTGCTGTTAAGAGCAGTTTACAGGATTACTGAACTGTAATTTTAATGTTATGTTTGCTCTCATTATCATAATTTTTAGTTTTATTACTATTATTATTATTATCATTAATCTTAATCCTTTGTATACAGGGTGCGTCAGCTAAATCCGGACAAATTTAAAATTGAATTTCCCACTATATTTGATGTCAGCGCTACGATGCTGCTGACGTTTTAGTAAGCCAGACAGATGACGCGTTTGAGGATAAGTACAAAATAGCTGATCAGTTAAGATCGAGTGCAGAATATAATAGGAGAGCAGCGATAATCGAAGGCCTTCGCGCTGGACGTTCACCTTCCGAAATAATTCGGTTCTTTAACTATCCAAGATCGACAATTTATGATGTTGCTGCTAGATATGCGCTTCAGAGAAGTCTGAAGATGGTTCTGCCAACCTGGCAAGGAAGAGCCATTCCAGGGGGAGATCGTCAAGGGCACCGGAAGTTGTCTGCGCCTGAACACATCAGTCATTTAGTGCAAAACTGGTTGTCAGACAACATGGATATGTTTTGGTCCAAAGAATTCTGCCTCCTAACAGTCCAGATTTGAATCCTTTGGACTACTACGTATGGAGCGTTGTTGAAAGGGTCTCTAATAGGTCGAGACATCCTAATGTGGCATCTCTCCAGGCCGATATTGAGGCAGCATTTTCGAACTTGGACAAGCAGGCATTGCGCAGGGCATGTCATCGTTTCTGATCAAGGATCGAGGCAGAAAGGAATTACATCGAGTAATTTTAATCTAAAGGAATTCCAAATTAATGTGCAAATGATAATTTTGATAATTTTATTCTTTTTGTTAAATAAAATTTTGTTTAATTAAATTGTTTATTTTGTCCGGATTTAGCTGATGCACCCTGTATATAAATTATTTTTTATATGCAATAATTAACATATTAAAATAAGTTAGCTCAAATTATTATTTTTTAACAAATGTATGAAATGTAAATGTGTTTTGATTTTTGCAATATATTGTGTGATACATGAAGGTGGTTCAATTAAATAAGATAACAAAACCTCTCATTGTGTAAATTTATTCAACTTGTACATATACTTATAATAATTATAGATAGTTTGTCACTATAGTTTACTATAGAAATATTTTCCATCACCTGAAACTGGTCTGATAGTTGTGATAAATGAAAACATTTTTTAAATGATATTGAAGTATTTTTCTGTCTAATCCTATAATGTTTTCAATCAATGAAAAAAATAGATCAAATAAAGTATTTATAATGAATAGTTTAATCTTCTTATAATTAGATGAATTTTCTGCTGTTTTTAGACAAAAAAAATATTTTTTGACATTTTTGTCTTGAATTTGAAATAGAAGAAATAATTTCTAACCATAAAGATGACTTCAAAATTAGACTATATTGTCCTATTGTTTAAAATACTTATAACCATTGTAGTCAAATTGTGGTTCTTTGATACTTTCAATATGACTCTGTATTATGAACAATTAATAGTTAGTATAAAGCAATATTTAATTAATTTAAAAAAATAATATATTTTAATTTGTTCATTTATTGCAGAAAATTACTATGCATCTATACAAAATATATAATATGCAAAATACATAATAAACAATATATATCAAGTAAATTTACTAAGAATTAATAATATAATAATAATCAAATATCAGCCAAATAACCCTAGCATTACAAATTAATTTAGAAATAACTGAAATTAACAATTAAATTAAAATTAATCAATATGACTCCATTTATTGAATATAACTAAATCAGAAATTTTAAAACTTATCTGAAAATGAAATTTATCTAAACTCAGAATTGAACTAAAGATCTTTGAAATAATGCCCTAATATTCCACCAGCTGGACCACTGGGACAGGCTGATAGAATGTTAGGGCATTATCTTGAATGTCCTCCAGTGGATCACAGGTTGGGACAAATTTCATTTTCAGATAAGTTTTAAAATTTCTAATTTAGTTATTAGTTAATAGATGGAGTCATATTGGCTAATTTTAATTTAATCATTAATTTCAATTACTCCTAAATTAATTTGTAATGCTAGGGTTATTTGGCTGATATGTGTTTATTTTTTGATGCTAAATAATTTATATTTTTTATAATTTATTTCAATTTATTTTGCTATATAATATATTCAATGACAGTTTATAATCATTACCTTAATTTGACCTTTTTCACCAAAAATATAGAGTGCAACCCTATGAAGAGTATGAGCAGCTTCAGTACCATCTGTTTCTGAAAATCTTGAAGTGCTTCGAAAAGCAAATTCTGAACCTAGACTTGTAGTAGATCCTTGTCGTCTTTCTTTTAAACTTCCCCATCTTAATTCTAAAGCATGATAATTATCAAGTCAATAATACTGAAAATACTCCATTGAAAATAATTCATAATATTCGTTATATAATTTTTTAATTAAAACTCATTCAAAAATAAAACTATCAGCACTTTGCAAAAAAACATTTTACTGCCTTTAGAGAATCATCCCCACTTTGATAAATTTTTTCAAAGAGGCTTATATACAAGCTAATAATAAAAATATTTCTAATGCAATAAATATATTTAAATATATTACAAAATACAAGTTCACACAGCACTATTAGCAAGTATTACAAGAATTTTAATCTGGTATAACATTTTCAGACCAAGTACTAGTCCCTCATCAGTACCATTCTCTTACAAAGCTAAGACTATTCTCTAGTCTTAGCTTTGTAGGTCCCCACAATGTATGTCTGAGTAAAAAACACATATATCGATAAATTATAGCATACTTTCGAATAGGATCGCAATGCTTATCCATCAACTTAACAACAAACATTCCTTTTTTACACAATAGATCAGTCTAAATAACCGCATGCGTAGTCTGAACCCACACAACTAACTTGGACAGACTATAATATTGTGTTTTATTTCCTATTTTTTTTAAATAAATATATGTTATTTTTTGAATCAGTCTGATAAAATAATAATTATTGTTATTATCAAATAAGTTTTTAATAGTTATAAATGCTTTTGTGTTATATTAATCAATATTTATTTTGTTTTAGTATGTTGGATGCTTGGAAGTTAATACTTCTATGAAAACACTGGATTTTGAGACAAGATCAGTTATAGCAAAGTAAGTTATGTTTTTCTTTAACATGTATGTTACTAATAAATTTTAATATAATAGAAACAAACAGTACTGATCAGGAGAATAAAAATATTTTCCTGATCAATGTTGTTTGTTTATTATATATAAATTTTACATCAGGAAGTAAAAAATGAATAAATTTTAATAAAATTATTATTTAGCAGTAGCACTATATAGGATTAAATATAGCATTTATTTTAATCATAGCTATATACCTTCATTAGGTATAGATCTTAAAAAGAAACTTTCTAAAATAGAATATGTATTCTTTATATAGTAATATAATTAAAATTTAAAAATACAAATATAGTTCATCTGTTCTATTTTAAAATGTTTGTTTTAATGAAGATCCATAGCTAGGATTGTAACAAATATATTTAATTCTTTTTAGTGCTCTGTTCCTTTTTAATTATAGACTGTTGGAGTTCCAACAGATTAGAATTAATAGTAGTCTTTTAGCCTCATACATTGTTAGTCTGATGCATTTGAAAATATTCAGTTATTTTACTGTGAGTTCTTTTCTATTTTGGATTCATATTATCAAAATTCTAGTTATGAACTTTCATATATTCACATGAAATTTTATTTTTAAATTTTAGAAAATTTCAGAAAAACTTTTAAGAAGTCTAAGTATTATGATACCAGAATACTCTAGTAACTATATAATGTAAAAACTACATAGTTATTTAACATATTACAGTAGTATTTCAAGATAGTAGAGCTTTCACCAAAAAACCTCATGCTAAAATCAGAACTTTTCTTCAAATCTTGGAAATAAGAAAATTCTAATTTGTCTAATTATGACATATTGTGCAGGGGGTTCAGTACTTTTGGGTGCCTTTAATAATAGTTTTAAACTTATGAACAAATTATGTTCATAATTCAAACTACTTTATATAGTTACTAGTATTAGTACTCCTGTCTTTCTTTAAATTAACTATATTTTACTTACAGCTCTATTACAGGATCCAAATTTTCCTTATAAAACGTAGACGATCGCCGCAGAGTAATAGAGTATTTTGTTTTGTAAATAAATATATTAATGCATGATCGCCGTAGAGTAATAGATTATTTCGTTTTGTAAATAAATATATTAATGCATACGAATTATGTGATAACCAATATATATAAGATTTTTCTGATATTTTTAAAAACATTCGCTTTTAAGCTGAATTATCAAAAGTTCGATTTTTCAAGTGTTAAAATGGATATGTTGTCGTTTTTAAGCTGAATTATCAAAAGTTCGATTTTTCAAGTGTTAAAAGTTTTTAAGCTGAATTATCAAAAGTTCGAATTTTCAAGTGTTAAAAAATACTATTAGAAGGGGCCATATTCAATGAAAAGCTCGGACACGTATTCACTCATTTTTGATGATGTAATTTCACCATATGCAAGCGGATCAAAATCGGTGGGGGGTCAGCTGTGTACATTCAATGAAAAGCTCGGACACGTATTCACTCATTTTTATGTATTTTCTAATGAAAATCTCGGACACGTATTCACTCATTTTTGATGTATTTTCACCATTCAGCAAAAAGCTCGGACACGTATTCACTCATTTTTGATGTATTTTCACCATCCGCAAGCAGATCAAAATCGGTGTAGGGTCAGCTGTGTCCTCCCCTTGTAAGTGAAATAAATGCATGTAAAATATATAATAATTTTGAAACCATTATTAAGATGTCAGCTGTGTCCTCCCCTTGTATGTGTAATTTCACCTTTATCATTCATCAGCTGTGTTCTCCCCTTGTTAGCATATCCATGTGTTTCAAATAAGTTAGCTGTGTCCTCCCCTTGTAAGTGCTTTCCTGCAAGGACTACATCGTTTTGTGTGAAATTTACCAAAAAAACAAAAAGCCATAAATGAGAACCTGCATTTTTGGGAAAGAGAAATACAATAATCAAGTTCCAAACAATCATTCTTTGAAGGTGTATAAAGGACGTGCTAACGGACTTGTTAAAGATTTATTTGTGATGTTATTAACTTATTTAAAAAATGTAAATAGTTACATCTTGAATTTATAAAATTTTAATGGAAAGCTTGTTTTTGTACGGAAAATGTGACTTTTAACGCTTAATAGAAAATTAAAGATTGATAGCGAAATGCACATCAACCCGGATTCGATCCCACTACCTTGAGATTATGAGCCACGTATTTATCGAGTGCACTATCTCTGCACCTGGTGATCTGCTATCTATTCATCGCTTTTAAGCTGAATTATCAAAAGTTTGATTTTTCAAGTGTTAAATGGATATGTTGTCGTTTTTAAGCTGAATTATCAAAAGTTCGATTTTTCAAGTGTTAAAAGTTTTTAAGCTGAATTATCAAAAGTTCGAATTTTCAAGTGTTAAAAAATACTATTAGAAGGCCATGTTAATGAAAATCTCGGACACGTATTCACTCATTTTTGATGTATTTTCACCATTCAGCAAAAAGCTCGGACACGTATTCACTCATTTTTGATGTATTTTCACCATCGCAAGTGGATCAAAATCGGTGGGGGGTCAGCTGTGTCCTCCCCTTAGTCTAAATTTAAATTAATTAATTATTAATCCAATAGATGGTGGCATTGCAGCATAAATTAATTAATAATTATTAATTTAGTAGTTAATTCAAAAATAAATCACTAGGGGGAATTTGGCTGGTTAGGATTATTTGGATCATATCTTGTAGATTTACAGATGCTATTTTAAATTATGATTAAAATTAGTAAACACAATCTTGTTTGTTTAAAAAAATTAATGCGATCAAATTTTTCCAAAAGATAAGCAAGCACTTTGTAAGTAACTGTTTAAAATTTTCATACCTCGTTAAATGCTAAAATAATATATAGATAAAATATTATTTCATATTTTAGGTTTATATAACATAAATTATTATCATTTAATGTTTTTTATTCAGATATTATGCACTGTTATTTTCAGAAAATTTGGAAATAGATGGTACAGTTGATATGATATAGATCAGGGGTCGGCAAACTTTTGAGATGGAAGAGCCAAACCAAATTTTCACAAAAATTTAAAAATTACTCGAGAGCCATAAATATATTTTTACATGGCACCCTCTACTGAGCAAGGCTCGTTGTCTTTAGTCTCTACCAAGATCTCTACTGGCCAATGTTGCGTTGCCCAGTAGAAGGTGCCCATGCACTCACTTACTAGCATTATTAGTCACTTTGGTTGACTCCCTGCCTATCATGCACTCAACCAACTCTCCACATTGACGACCGGATGGCAAAATGGTAACGTGTTGGCGTGTCATGCAGGAGGACCCGGGTCTGGCATTTCCTGAAAAAGTTTTTACGAGTTTCTGGGCCCGGCCCAGCGATCCCTGTTCTTCAACATCCAGTCCTCCTCCACAAGTGTGGGTGCAGCCCATGCTAGAACTGGTCCCACCCCTTAGTAATCTCACTGATTGGAAAGGGACATAAAAATGCAAAAAAAACTCTCTCCACACTCACTTTCCCCCTTCCTGATGTCACACTTCGCGCATTTTAGTGCCACCAAGTTTTACAAGACCTATAAAACAAATAAAATCACCATTATGTGAATAAAATTACTTAAAAATTTTATAAATGAAATTATGATAGTTTTATATTCATTTTTAATTTTACTTCAGAGCCACATACACTTACCCAAAGAGCCGCATGTGGCTTGCAAGCCGCAGTTTGCCGACCCCTCATATAGATAGTGATATTTGATATTTTCTAATCAAGTTTGTGTGATTTTTTGATGGTTTTGATCAATAAACACATATTGATGATTATTATGCACTTATCTGGGATACAAAATTTACATCTCTGATGACTGCTACACATCAGATGCATTTCCCATTTAATTAATTGCAAAGAAATTAAGATAAAATTTTATATCTTATCTTAATTTTGCTTTTTTTTTTCTTTTGTCTTGTTATTTGAATATCTTGTTATGCTTTGAATAATATTTGCTGCTGGAAAAATCACATTATGTTCAATCTATTTAGCAATAATTTGTTTTTCAAATTTGACAATAAAAATTTTCTACATGTGTTTTTATTGTCAAATAAAATTGTTTAATAATTAATTTACTAGCAGTTCTTAATTTCCACTCTTCAGTTGAAGCAACAAATGCATTTTTAAAAAAACTTTTAATATTTAAGATTTTTCAACTTTGCCTACTGATTCTTTCATTCATCCACATTTTATATATGATGTAGATGAATGAGATATTTCAATTTCTAAAAAGTGAAAAAATTTGCGTGTCAGAATCAAGAAAATAGTATTACTACTAATATTTTGTTTCATGTTAAAAAATGAATACCGATTCTTTCATTCATCCACATTTTATATATGATGTGGATGAATGAGATATTTCAATTTCTAAAAAGTGAAAAAATTTGCATGTCAGAATCAAGAAAATAGTATTACTACTAATATTTTGTTTCATGTTAAAAAATGAATTACACTTAACCCTTGATTTGCATGCCACTCAATTTACACTGTTTTTAAATGAAAACAAAAAAAAACTTTTTTTTTGGTTTTATTTTGATTGTTTTGCATTATGCCATTTATAAATTAAAAGAGTATCCACTTACTTGAAGCGAAGTATCGGAAGATGGATAGTGCTCGGCCCACTTTGGTGCGCACGTGGGAAACATGGGCAGTCCAAGTGAAGTTCCTGGAGAAAATGAGGCCCAGAATGCGGCATGTCGATACTTTTTCACTGTTAAACGATTCATTGTTATTTCAGTTTGATCATTTGTTCACAGATACAGATGAAGAATCCCATTATGCTTCTGTAATTAAATTAATTTTGAAACAATATTTTACTTGTAGACTTCATTATATCTGTAGAAACAGGTCTCAAGAGGAAAGAGGAAAGCAAATAAGACAAATGTTTACAAAACTAATACTGTTTAAAGGACAGTGAGATATAATTTAAATGTAAAATAAAGTTTTATGTTGTGCTATATGTATGTAAAAATTATTAATTTATGCGATGACTGCAAAATAACGTAAATAAAAACATTTGTTTCTATTTATTAATTAAATTATTAATTAATATGTATATATGTAAATTTCTACCTTCGCGATACAACGCACCATTAACCACGCCCATTTGTTGACATATTAATAAATGGTGGACTCTCTCGTTCAACTGTTTTAAAGATGGCATTATGGTTTCCACTCTATTTATATATTCTAGCTCGTTGGTATTCACAGGCCTTGTTCAAAGTACCGGTAAAGAGTACTTCGTGGACCGGTTTGATCAGTTCACCGGAAGTTCCGACATATTCAGACCTGTTCGAAGTATTTAGACCTCTTCCCCATGTGATCTGCGGAGATCGCTTCGACGAAGACCACATTCATGTGGTATAGCTATGTGATCTACTGGTCTAAAAATGGAGACAGTAGCAATTCGCGACTACACGGCTTGTTTCAGATTATGAAAATATTTAAATAAATTAGTATACTGCATTTATTATTTTTTATATTTGATATAATATTTTCATTAAATTTTGTGTCGATATTAATTTGCATAAAATCTAAAAAAGTTAAAGAATAGAAAGTTGAAAGAATAGATACTTGAACATATCTTTCTATTGTATGAATTGTATGAATTCTGCATCTCGCTTTCGGTTTGCATGATTTTTTCCTGGAACATATATACTTCTGTATAATTCGAGGGCTGAGTGTATTTGTTAAAATAAAATATAAAAACAAAATCATTCTTCTGCACATACAGTACTACATTACTTCAGCCATTTTAGATTAAACTGTGTCATCCATTTCAGAATGCTAGAAATTTTAGATGTTGTCATCAGTACATTATGGGGATAGCAGTATGTTATAGCAGGAATGGATAGTAAAACTGATTGTACATTATAGTGAAAATATGCTAAATAAATATGTATTAAGTGGAATATACTTGTATACAGATTGCTATGATATAGACTTTGTGAAGCAGGTTGGATAATAATGTAATGGTAATCGAACTTTGGACTTTGAAATAATGTAATGTTTTATTCTGTTAAGTATTGTTATTTTTATTATTAAATGAAATATGAGTAGGTTAATTGAGTAATATAATGAATATGTATGATATGATCGAAATAATTAGTGATGTTATGTTAATTTAAATGCGTTTATATTATTTTGACTGTGATTATAATGCTAGTATGTTGTGTTAATGACAAATTTATATAAATAATTTAAAACTATTGATTAAATATTATAACTGGTTACAAATATGATAATACCATGGTCACTCAAATTTGATTTTTAAAGATGATTTTTAGCATACATTTTTTTGAAATTCTAAGTAAACAGTTATGTTTTTATTATGTGATTAGTAACAGATAAGGATTGAAGAGGCTAAAAAAGTTCTTATTTGGCATATAAAGCTATTTAAATAAATAAATGCACTTTCAATGTTTAAAAAGTTATTTTTTTTGTTAAAAAATATTTTGCAAATAAATAACTTTTTATAATTTCCATAAATAATTGTGCATTATTTATATTTATTGTTAGATTGGAAAAATCAAACAACAGACTAATAAGGTATTATCTAAAAATAAACATATACCTGATTCGAAGCTGATCAATCATTGATACTAGTTCATCTCTTTTTTCAACAATTTCTAACATTTCAGCTAAAATTTTCCCTTCCTCTTCAATATCAGTTTTACTTTTCTGTACATCTAACAATAAAAAATGATATAAAATTAACTATGCATTAGAAAAAATATTATTATAAATATATATA
>AYEL01022415.1:0-40118 GCA_000484575.1 Olivierus martensii
CTCCCTTAGTACTCTATTTGAGTGGAAAGGGGCAATCAAAATTTAGCCACCAAGCTTACCATACAAAAGAAAAAAAAGAATACTTAAAAATAAAAAAAATTAAATATAATAAAATATAAGAAACAAAAACAAAAAACATAAAATAAAAACTAAATAATTAAAAATAAATATTTTACAAGATTAAAAAAATCGGAAAATTTTCTGCTTTCTTAATTTTCTTGTGGCTCTCAGATATACTGAACCAATTTTGCATTGATACCATTGTTTTTTACAAAAAAAAAATGTAACAATTTGATACTGTGTGATTAAAGTTTGTTTTGTATTGTGTAATAGATGGTACTAGTTTCTAAAAATAGCTTCTTGGATTTATGGTGTGTTATCAATTGGGTTGTTAGGAAAGTTAATTTCGTTTTTTCCCACCAGTGGCATTAGTTGTATTCTTACCCGCCAATTTTATTCTAACTATGTTGTCATTATAAATTTTGACAGCTGATGTTTCAAGGTATATTTATAAAAATTTGTTTTTTGATTCTGTGCAGTAGTATTATTTTGGTGTCCTATCAAAAATGGAAAATAAAATGGAGATTTTTGGCATGTTTTTTTTGTGTCCTATCAAAAATGGAAAATAAAATGGAGATTTTCAGGGCATGTTTGTCCTATCAAAAATGGAAAATAAAATGGAGATTTTTGGCATGTTTTGCTTTATTATTACTGAAAAAGTAAGAAAGCTGTTCAAGCAAGAAAAAACTTATGTGAAGTGTAGGGAGATGATGTGTTAACTGATGCCAGTGCCAAAACTGGTTTACAAAATTTCATTCAGACAATTCTGATGTTAAAGATGCACTACGTGCGAGAAAGTTAATTGAAGCTGATGATGACAAAATAAAGACATTGGTTGAAGCAAATCACTGAATAACAACATGAGAAATTGCTACAAGATTGATTTTTTTTTAATTCAACTGTTCATGACCAGTTGAAACATTGATATTTGGGTTTCACGTGTTTTCAAAGAAATATTTGCTCCATTGCATCAACATCTGTGATTTGCTTCTTAAACATGAAAAAATGATCCTTTTCTGAAGCAGATCCTTTTCAGTTATGATCCATAACTGTTGATGAAAAATGGATTGTGTACAACAAAGTTGAATGCAAGTGATCATGGAGCAGAAGAAATGAACCAGCTCAAAGCACTCCGAGACCCTATATTTATCAAAGAAAATGATGCTCTTTGGTGGGATTTCAAGGGATTTGTTTTTTTTAGCTTCTTCCATACAATTTCACAAGTAATTTGGAAGTGTACTGCCACCTTTTGGACATATTGAGTGATTCCATCAAACAGAAGAGACCACAATTGATTAACAGAAAAGATGTAGTGTTTCATCATGACAATACCAAACTTCATACAAGTTTAATGACTCTCCAGAAGCTGTTACAACTTGGATGGAATATGTTACCGCACCCACCATATTCACCATATCTGGCACCCTCCGATTATTCTTTACAGAATTCTTTAGACAGCAAAACACTTAGTTTAAATGAGGATATCAAAAATCACTTGATTCAATATTTTGCAAGCAACGATCAAAAATTCTATGAGCATGGAATCATGCTGCTACTAGAAAGATGGTAGCATGTGTCGGACTAAAATGTCAATATATAATTAACTAAAATATTTATATACTATAAAAAAATTGTTGTTCATTTTCATGAAAAATAAAATTACTTTCCGAACAACCCAATACTGTTGTATTGTTACTGTTATACTGTTGTATTGGGTTGTTCGGAAAGCATAAATAATTTTTGTGTTTTGTAGTGAGATATTTGATTTTTGCAAATTGTTATTGATTTTTATTTTTATCATTTTTTAAAACCTCAATTTAATTAATTAATTCTATTGGTATATATGATAAAACTATTTTACATTAATTTTTATTTTATATATGATTCTTTTTTTTTATTGTCTAAGTATATATGAAATCCATTCCAGTTTATTATTGTTTATTCTTTTTCTATCGAAGAAAAATGTATTGAGTAGAAAAGAATTTAGATAAATCTTAGGCAGTTAGGTAAATTTGAAAGGGAGATTGAAGTTTATTAATACAGAAACTTTCTAAATTTATAAATGTTTTTCATGGATTTTATTTTTCCAATCATTTTATATATTTAAAACGTTTTCTTATATTGAATATTTAATATTTGTTGTAGAGAATTAATCTCAGGTATATAATTAGGGTTACCAAATATCACAATCATAAAAAGAGAATAAATTCTGTAGAAAATGTTAACAAAGGAGGAGAACAAATAAAAAAAATTAAAATTTTTTAAACTAAAATTTTAATCATGTAAATTATTTTATTATAACATATTAATAACATATTTTTTCAATATAATATAAACGTAAATTATAATTATATATGTATGATTATTGAATGCAAAAACTTTACTCAAAAGTAGACTGTAACCGAAAAAAAAGCTTTATTTAATGTCTAGCGTGGTACTACACCCAACAGTGATGCTTCATGCATTCCATCTCTCTACCACCCTATGTGGACGCCTTATGCATTCCATCTCTCTGGGTTCAAAGTTCAAGTAACAAAAAAAATGACTGGAAAAAAAGGCACACCCTGTCTGAAGGAATGCTGCCTTCACAACCAAATTAAAACACACAAGAAAATATTGAACAATATAATATAATTAAACATATATATATATATATATTTAATTATTTTATTTTTACTCTAACTTTAAATAACAAAACAAACTGAATTCTTAGTATATTAATAAAAAGTTTCTGCTTAAATTTTTTGTATAAAACATAATTTTTGATATACTTCTTGTCTCTTAAGCAATTGCTTAAGATTTCTTCATAAAATTTCAAACAACTTGTATTGTGAAAGTTGAATTTTACTATTATAAAACTTTTCACAATTTTAATCAATATTCTCTCTCATTTGTTTGACCAGTGTGATTCCATTAACTAAATTTTCTCTCAATGGTGGCATTGTGGGCAGGAATTGCAGGCATATATTGACAAATTTTAAGGAATTCTGAATTTTGTTCTGGATTGTCTATTGTTTTAAAATATTCACATCATTTCTCATTTACTGATTGTTCATTTAAATTAGAACTTTGCTATAAATGATTTTTTTTAAATTGCGTATTGATTCACAAACTTTTGAATTGTCGTAATTTCTTTTTCATTAAGATATTCAATAGTTTTCATAATATCCTCACAAAGAGGAATTTTTAAAAGTGGCATCACATAAAAATTTTGAACAAAAAAAAATTGAACACGCCACAAATAGTCAAATCCATTTTAGTACATGATCAAAGCAGGGCATTTCATAAATACAACAGGAAATGTTTTTATTATAAAATGTTTTTGGTCTTTCTAAGAGACCTGCTTCAGTATACATAATTTTTAATGAATACTTTAGAATACAACAAAAAGAATGCATGTACAGTCAAGAGTTTAGAATGAATGCATTTATATTTTTAAAACTTTTTAAAAAATAAATGATTCTTAAATAGCCTTTTTTTTCAAGTAAGGCTAAATTATTCACATATATATAATAATAATAAATGCTTCTCTAATAACAGATGACAGAAACCATAAAATTGATTCATATCTATCTTTTACACTTAGATAGTACTTTAATGTACAGTCGGTTCCATAAAGTTTTGTACCTAAGCAGAAGGTGTTCGGCTTCCTTCCAATAGTTCAAAGCAATGTGATTCATCAGTTCAGGCAAATCATTCGAACTCTCCGAGTATCGGATGATTCCATTAACTGTTGTCGTAGCAACAGGGGTGGGTAATTTTAATTGCACGTGTTAATTTTTTTGTCTGCAAGATGACTTTGGATGTTCTGTAGGGAATTTTTGTTTTATTAATAATGAACTAATCTATTTTGTTATTAATGAAACAAAAATGGTGCATATTATCACTAATATTACATGCGCAATCAAGAGATAAGTTGTTATACCACTCGCTATTGAATAAAACAAGAGTGACAAAGAGGTGTATCAAAGTCATAATCCTGAAACATACGTTTTCGGTGTATTTGAAGTTTATGTTATTTACGGTAATAATGCCAAAAGCTGTAGATAATAGCTAATTATATACTTGAAGAGTATCTACATATGGAAATTATTTTCATGTAGTTTACACCATTTACAGAAAACATTCTGGTTTCTAATAATGGCATTTTATTTTGGTTTAGTCTGAACAATCTCACAGTTGGGTAACTGTGGGCTATGAGTTAAACATCAATTGTAATATATTTATTTCTGCACATTTGAAGTTCATAGCAATTTTGAATTATATTTGGGTTTATTTGGATCATATTTTACCTAGCTAGGAAATTTCGGTAACCTTATAATACAGTAGAAAGATATTTAGCTTCTTGTTCATTATTAATGGAAAATTTGGTTTATGATTGTTAATAATATGAATAATATATATTGTATTCATACTATTAATGAAGATCAAATGTTTAATAGAACAAAATTACTTTATTATATCACTAAATTTTCTCACCAGTTAACTTAATCATCATCAGAAAATAACAAATTGGAATGCCTGATTTGATCAATAATTTTATTCATACTTTCTATTATTTTCTGTAAAAATGCAGTTTCTTATATTTTTAACAATAAATACGATTTAAATTGAAAATTTTAAAATCCTTATAATGTAATGAACTACATATATCTGGAAGTGATATCCATTAAATATATAATAAAAATTCAAGGCTTATATAAATTATAATATTAGAGTAAATAGTACCGGTAACTTTAAAAATGAAATTACTTAATGCTATTAGAAATGATAATAAAATTATATTTTGCTTTTTTTCTTAAATATAGTAAATAAACTAGCACGAATTAGTTATAATCCTTCTCGTTCAAACTTAGGCAAACTACAATGTTTTCACTAAAACACGTGACTACGACGTCACGTGAATTTTGTCCATTGTAGAACACAGCGTAGCTAGATAATACTAGCTTATCGGATAAAAGGGTGGATAAAGAGACCAATACTCGATAGTAATTCTTAAAAAAATGCTGATAGCTAATGACGCAGTTATATGGAATTTCTTAAATGCTTTTATGTTTTGTTTTTCCGAAAGATGTTTAAACCTATCAATATTAGAAAATATTAAAAGATTTTAGCAAATACCGGAGTTTAATAAATGTAAAAAAGAAATTATTATGTAGTATCTAGTTTATTCAAACTTAAAATATAAAATAAAGCGAAGTCAGAAAATTTATTTTTTAAATTTTAAAGCATCTTTTAGAACCTCAGATGAACACATCACCATATTGCACATTTGTCTGGAAAATGTTTAAACCGTTTATATTTTAATTGCATTGTTTAAAATTTAAACACAAACTAATATGTTGACCAAAGA
This sequence comes from Olivierus martensii, assembly GCA_000484575.1. Taxonomy (NCBI): domain Eukaryota; kingdom Metazoa; phylum Arthropoda; class Arachnida; order Scorpiones; family Buthidae; genus Olivierus; species Olivierus martensii. Next base: position 5,414 of record AYEL01022415.1, read on the forward strand.
AAAAAAAAAAATGTTTCTCCAAACAAGATTCGAACTCGGCTCCTCGGAACAGTAGGCAGACGCTCTACCGATGCTGCTATCAGTCTCTATCGCTTATTCTTGTCAGTTTAGAGCACGTGACGAGCACATCCCGCACGTATACTTCCCTCCCTATTCTCAGTCACAACAGACAAGTCCATTTGAAACTTCCTTGAATCGGTACAAGAACCTGACTTTACAATTGAACAACTTCCGGTGAGCTTAGCCCCTACGAGATAGGTACAAAACTTTATGGAACCGACTGTACTTATATATTAACAATATTATTATTATATACAGCAATACCTCACAGTCCGGTTAATTGGTTCCTCTTTCTTCTTGGACTATTCGAGGTACGTAACCTATGGGAAAAATTATAATTGGTTGCAACAAATTTTCGATTTGCTCATATGTTTTATTTAAATGTAAATTCTCACATTAATAATTATTTCATAGGCATTAAACATTAAAATCTTTTATAAAGATTTACAATAGACAGAAAGGACAGAAAGTAGATCCGAGCCCATAAAGACAAATAGATAAAGAGGACTCGCCCAGCAGGCGAACACGTTCGCTTTCTCCAAATCAGTCGCTCAGTGCCATTACAAACCCAGAGCGGTGCTCTGCGTAAAGATGGATTCCCACTTGAACTGGGCCGCTGTGGGCTGATGAGTTGCTAACGCCGATATGCCCAGTATTCGTTCCCATTCAATGATTCAATTAAGCGTTTGCATAAACAACTGATGACATTGCACTTGAGAGGCAGGCTCTATAAATTTTGGTCAGATAAATTTGGCAACACTGGAGCAGCTGCCTGCTTGTCTCAGCTCGTCATAGTGGCTATTCGAGTCGTATATAGGTAGTAAGTAGCGAGCACACTTACATTTCATATTTATTCTAAAAAAATAAAACAAATTAAAAATTTTTTATTAACAATTACAATCCGGACTATTTGAAACTGGACTATGTGAAGTATTGCTATATTTATAAGTAGTATAATATACTTATATTTCTTCTTCACTGATTTGCTCATCATGTTCATATTCATTCCTTACATTCATCCTGATCTCCTCATTTTTGCCCTCATCCCTTTCTCCAATAGGTTTGTTCCAATTGTTCATGAAATACTCTCTCCATCTATCAGCTACTCTAGATTCATCCAACAACATTCTATGATTTTTATGTTTCACATTTATAAACCTACAGGTAGGCCTCGATTAGTGCGAGTTCGAATAATGTGATATTCGATTAGTGCGACTTACATTCTTTGCCTCATTTCTTGTTGGAGACGACTGTGTCTTTCTTCTAATTCAACATCTTTTGCTCTAAGTTAAATTAATAAAATTAATTCGAAAGTTATCTTGAATGCTTAAAATTAAACAGTAAATAAAAGTGCAGTAAAAATTTTATATATAAAAATATTAAATGAAAAGCAATTATTTATTTATTTAATACTAGAAAATAATACTCAAATTAGTTAAATTTACATATAAAAATTTTTTGTAAGTTGAAATACACACAATATAATTATTTCTTTAGACATATAATTTTTAAAGTGAAATAGTAAGATTTATGATAAAATGACAACAAATCTTATTTAAGATTTGTTGCCATTTATAAGATTTTCTATAATAAGATTTAAATAACTGGTATTTTAGCCATTTTGAAAACTTATCTAGGAATCTAAAAATTTATCCATACTTGTAGATAGATAAAAAAAATATTTATTTTGGCTTTCGAAATATTTGTTCCTCTCCCAAAAAATTCCATTCAATATATTTATAGGAATACTTCATTTTTAATATTATATACAGTAGATCATCAATTTATGCTGCTTCAGAGATACATAAATGCATAAATATCTATTTTTGTTGAATTTCCATAAAGTATGAAAAATCCATTGAACAATTTACTTTTTTGCAAAAATATTATTCATGGCCTTAAATTTTCTTATCTGGTGTATACTCAAATTTCATTTGACCATTCTATTTGCTAATGTGCTCATTCACATATATCAAATTTAAGCATTATTAGACTTATGCAGTTTTTGACTTACACAGAAATTTTTTGGACTAATTAAATATGTAAGTAAGGAACTTACTGTATATTTATGTAAGCAAATTTATTCATTATTTTGAATGATATTTCATTATTTTATAATTTAAATGAATTTTAAAATATTTAATAAAGAATTTTGTTTATGTCATTTCTCAACAATTGCTATGTAGTTTGTATATGTTTCAACTTACAAAATATTTTTTTCTTGTACACCATTAGTTTAAATAAATTTGCTTTTGCACTTCATTTTTGATTTATTTCTTTACCTTATTATATGAAACCTGTGATGTTTTTGTGGATAACAGAAAATTTCCTTTACTTCCCTATTATAAAAATTTAATTGAAACATTTGATACTTTAAAATAACATTTTCCATACAGAGTATAAAGAAAAATAACAGAAAATTAAAGCCTTTCAGAATGCAATGATTTTCTGCAGCATAAATGCATTACGACCTAGCCCAGCTATAAAATTCTGGAAACATTAAGTTATAATAGAAGTCAATATCGTAAAGATTGAAGCAATTTTTTCAATATTTAGTCTTACTTTAAAGAAAACTGTTAAGTAATAACACTATTTATTTTTGGCAATACATTGCAGAGTCAATTCATGAATGTAATAGTATTCATATTAATATAACTAAAAATAAAAAATTATCCACCTTTTAAACAGGAATTTAAAAAAAAAGTCCTTGGAAATATTATTCTTGAAAATAAAAATAAATATTTCTTATTTTAAGACTTATATCTGAAAATGAATAAGAACTTTTAAACTAAATAAATTGATTATTGATTTAAACTTCTAATAATAAATTATTAGAAATAAATTGCAAAAATTGCTTATAATGAAATGACTCCATGTCTGTAATATAAAAATTGAATTTGAAATAAAGTTGTAAATAGACTAAATTTCAGCTATATTTTTCTTTCTAGAAGTTCTCATTAAAAAGACAAGAATGATGGTATTTCTAAGAATTGTGTCAATTTAAATTATAATAGCTTCTATAATGATTATCAACATAATATAAGTAAAAAAAAATATTCTAGAAGTTTATTTCTTATTAGCATTAATGGCTGCATTTATACTTATAGACTAATTTATTTCCATTTCTAGTAAAGATAACTCCTTATTTATGAACTTAATTCATATATAAGTTTTGTTCTTAATTTGAAAATTCATAACTTGAAAATTTATTCTTATAGTGAACCTAGAATTACCAAAGACCCAAGATATAGATTATATTGTGTAATGTGTATTACTTATTAGATCAATTAGAAATTTTTTATTTCAGAAAGTTTAGTATAAATACTGACAAGAGAAATTCTTTTAGTTCAAATAAAAAAATTCCAAATTCTTTTCACTTCTTCTCATACAAAAGATTGATATTTATTATTTGCTAAAGGATCTTTTAGCTTATAAGAAGCCATCTTAAATCTTTGCAGCAATTCTCTCACTGGTCTTGGCATCACTGGCCAAGTTTTCTAAAAATTCACTTTCTGAATGACTATTCAGCATGACTGATGCAGGTGCTAAAGTGTCTTTATGTATGCTATAGTGAAATTTTGTAATTTGTAAATAAATTTATTTAGTGCTTATATTCAGTAGTCATAACGTCTAACATTGGAGTTAGTTAATGACATTAACACAACTCTATCCCTTGATAAAAATGGATATGTTCACATTTAAAATTGAAATTTTATTGTTTTAATGTAGCATTATTTATTTATTTTTAATTTTTTGAAAAATTGCAAAATTCTGAAATTGCACAATTTGGGACTGCATAATATGATATTTGTACTTTAAAAAATTTAAGACTATTATAGAAAGTAATTAAATTTTTCAAACTTTTTCAGAAAAATTTATTATACAAGTAAAACACTTACCTTATTAATAGTTCTTGTTCTTTCTGAACTAATTTATTTTTGGCATGTACTAAATTAAACCATTCTTGCATTAATTCTGTTTCTCCCCTACTCCTCCTTAAATTTCCTAATAGTAAAAATGAAAAAATTAAATTAATATTTCTCTTTCAAGCATTTAAAGAAAAATCTTAATTTCATTTGTGCCAAAAAATAAACAAACCTTCATTTTCACCCCGAAGTGCTTTTTCTACTTCTACACCACGTCTTTCTAACTCTCTTTGTTGAACTTCAAGTTCCTGAAGATGTCTCTGAATTTCCTGAGCTGTACGCAGTCTTTTTAATTCTTGCTGACGCTGTACTCGTTGTGCAACTCTCAAAGCCTTCTTTTCCTTATCTGCTATTGTCTAAAATTTAAAAATCATTTAATATTATATCCAAAGTTTTTCATTTTTTCATATTATAACATTATAAGAAACTTTCAATTACTGACAGTCTAATCAATTAACTAATTACATGAAAATCAGATATAATTCTGATGATCTGATTCTAGGATTACCTAACATCATGAAAATGGTATCATTTAAAAAGATATGCATTTATGCCATATAAATATTAAAGAATTTTTATTTTTCATTATTATTAATAGATAAGATATTTTTTTATATAAATGATTCACTGTCTTAGATAGAAACCAGGAGTAGAAGTTATTTATATAATATGGCAATAAAACCAGAGGACAGGCTAATTCTATTTTTCAGCTACCATTTTAATTTTTTCAATTTCATAACAGTTTTTGCTATAAATTCAGTCATATTTTATTATAATAGCTATGCATATGGTTTGAAATGCCTTTTTATGAATGCTTAGCATTTATTTATTGCAATTAAGATTCATATTTTCATTTTTTTTTGATAATTCATATTTGAAAAAAATTCACAAATATGGAAATCTGTGAACCAAGAATTATTGAATTAATAATAATTATATTATTTGAAATGATTTAAACTCGCTAATATATTAGAAATGGATTACAATTATCATAAACTCCGAAAATAGGGACTTTCTCAATCAAAGCAGGGACCAAAAAAAAGTAATTATTATATATATTACTTTCCATAGCCACATAAATCATAGCAAGTGATAACATTTGTCCACATTAATGTTCCTTACTGTAGAATTGACATATATTGCCTATATTTTATTTTATAATATAATTTGGCAATAGTTTTGGTTGATTGATTGCACAAAATTTTTTGTCTTTTAACTCAGAGATCCAATCAAAATCCCACACACAAAACTATATTAAAGCATACAGATTTGTCTCATCAATCACAATCCTCCATAGTCCGACTCACTCTTCCCTGAGATAGGCTTGATTGCAGCATAAAAGTGTGTTGAACTTCCAAACTACAGAATCAATTTCAATGGTTCAATTTTGTTCCCATATCTCTAGATTTATTTAGGAAGGGTTCAGACTTGAATTGCTAAACTCTATTTTTCATGTGACAGCCACACAACTTACTGTATATACTCAAACATAAACCGATCCATGTATAAGCTGACCCCCAACATCAGAGTTTGAAAATCGGTAAAAATGTGAAATCCATATATAACCCTATCTCCAGTTTTTAGCACCTGAGATTCAATAAAAATTTAAAACCGATAAATTACATGATATTTGATTTTTAGCTATTGATATATTAATGCCATTTGTCAAAATAAATATTTTTTTGAAACTAAATATATATACACAGGGTGGGCCAAGATAAATCAAATTCAACCAAGTAACGAACATCCCATGTCAGGTTTGGTTTATCTTGACCCACCCTGTATATAATAAATTATTACAGTCAAACCTCATTAAGATGAACTTACTTAGGACAAATTTTCGATAGTAAGAACTATCTTTCCCATCCCTGGCCTGGCATATATTCAAATAATGTTAAATTATTCATTTATGACAAACTTGCTTAATAAATTCTCCGTTAGTACGAAAAAGAATTTTCGAGGTCCCACATATTCATGCTATAGTTCGTTAAGATGAATTTGTTTCTTTTTGTCAAATATACAGTACATCTCAGCCTTAATAATCCAATTCACACCTCACACTTAAGTTTCGATGAGTTTACAGTTCTTAGCTTAAGATTACAATTTTATCGGATAAAGTCTTAAGCTCCCATAGGAAGCAATGGGATTTCTTCTCCGATTCCGTTTTTACTGATAAGGGGATCGAAGAATCGGTCCCCAGGATGACGTACCTATCATTAGATCTAGTAAACAACTACTGTTAGCTGCAATTTCATGTATTGTATGCTGTCTGGATTACTTTAAAAATTAATTTAAATAAACCACAACTGTTCAAATCAAGTAATTTTTTTATCTTTATTTTTATTTTAAAAATGGCAATATAGTACTTATCCGGTCTCAATGGAATTGTGTAATAATGTACTGAATATGTTTGTTATTTTCTTTCAAACATTCACATATTTAAAAATATTAACCAATCGGGGTGCTTTCTGAAAAGCCAATCGTATTTTCATTCTTTGGCGGGTAGTTCGTGCCATCTTAATTGTGTTTAATTGCCATCTTTGCTGATAAAGATTTTATTGAAGAATTAATAAATGAAGTTTGGCAGTATTCTTGGATATATGATATACATTGCCATGATGATTTTCTGATTGTAAATAAAATTTATCAGATGATGATTCGTTGTATTATCAAAATATAACAGCAGCATCAATTGGCTAATACAAAATGTCATTACACAGTCTGCGATATAATGTGAACTGCTTGGCTCGAAGTTGGTGGAATCGGTCCACCAACTTCGAGTCAAGCGTTCGTAGTGTGAACCTACCTTAAATTGGTTTAATGAGTATATGATGTCATTTCCTCCTACTTATGACATCATTTCCTACTTATAATACGAACGATAGTTTAGACAGACAAATTTTGTCAGTCCAGTAAGATTCGTCTTAATGAGGTTCGACTGTATAATCAAACATCAGTACATCAATTTAAAATTTAAAATTTTACTTAACCTGAAGTGATCCAGCACAGTGTGCCTATATAAGATTCTTGGATTATTGTTGAGAATTTCTGCATTGCAGCACATCAGGCAGTGTAGCATTGCTTATCTAATACACTTATATAAATGCAAGTTGGAGTCGGCAGCATGATATACTTGGTCACTTTGGGTAAAGTAAAATTTTACTTTACTGTGAAGCAAGATTGATGTTGGTGTATGACATCATCATTAGCATGACATAGCTTCAGAAAATATCAAGTTAAAGAGTAGTAATAAATTTTGATAATTTACATAAAAATATTTTTTTTTGTTGTTATTGAACTGCTTTCTTTCCTAAAAAAATTTCATATTAAATTATCACAGTAGTAGTAGTAGAAAAGAGAGGAGCCTACCCAGCCCAAGCACTGCGACCAATAGTGGTCTATTGTGCACCCCCAATCAAATCATCCCAGAAGAAGGCCTGTCTTAAGAACAAACGACAGTATATTCTTCAATGGGACAGTAGCAAGATCCTCGGGAACAGGAAAATACATCCCCAAGAGATCACGCCTAAGCCACGAAAGGGCCACACATTCACACAAAATGTGGAGAGGAGTTTCCTCCTCATACTGACATCTTCTACACATAAAGCTATCAACAAGCCCAATCAAATGAAGATGTCAATTATTACAGTAAAAATTTCATTAGAATAATATGTCTACATCATACAGATCCCAAGAGACTGTTCGAAGTTTCGTTTTCCCTTATATAGTATTTGTCTAATTCAATTGAGTTATTGTATTCAAATCTTTGATCGTACAGTGGGTGATTGGTTAATGAACTATTCGGATAACGAATATTTCATAGAACAAACTGTCGGACCCGCAGAATTATGGAATGAGAGATTGGCTGGATGGGCGCATGGTAAAGCTGGGCTTACCATCCTGGAGGATCCGGGTCCCACTCCTCCAATTTTTCAGAAGAGGTCTGGGCCTAGCCCACTGAACTTCATTCTTTAACTATCTGGTTGACCCCATTGGTCAGCCTGTGATGAGCTCTATAAATAGCCACTGCCAGATGAACTTTATAAATAACCACTGCCAAAAATATATCATGAGGATATGGCGGCTTAACTAACCTAACAGAATGACAGACTTAGGCCTTGCGCATTCATGGACATATGGGTAAGAATAAGAGAACAGTAGTTTTCCTGATTAAAATGAACTTGTAGACAACTTAAAACAAATCAAAGATTTATTAAAGAAGGTAAGAGAGATTTTACAACATTTTGGTTTAGAGTGCATCCATACCAGGATGAGGTCAATAGACTTGGGATTTCTGCAACAACAATGCTATTAATCACTTCCAAAAAGTCATGAAGAAGAGAGAAAAGCAATTGACATTGGACAGATTCTTTAACGGAAAAAATAAACATATAATAGATTAAAATGAAGACTATTTATGTATATATTATAGTTATTATATATAAATAAACGCAGTAAGAAATTATATAATTATTATTTTTTCAGGGGGTTTCCAGAATGAATTAATCAAATTCCTATAAAAACCTATGGTAAATCGATGATCGGTTAATGAACAATTTGGATAATGCACATTATCTTGGAATGGATTATGTTCGTTAGAACAATTTGGATAACGAACATTTTCTTGGAACGAATTATGTTCATTAACCGATCACCCTCTGTATATATATATATATCAGACAATTTGGATAACGAACATTGTCTTTGAACAGATTATGTTCGTTAATCAATCACCCACTGTATTTTAAAATGAATGGATAATCCTAATGATGATGTCATATACTGTTAGGATGATGTGTTTCTAAACATTAAGTTGCAATTTCAAAGTTTTGATTTTGCTCCTATAAAAACTTATGGTAAATCGATGACCGGTTAACAGACAATTTGGATAACGAACATTGTCTTTGAACAGATTATGTTCGTTAATCAATCACCCACTGTATTTTAAAATGAATGGATAATCCTAATGATGATGTCATATACTGTTAGGATGATGTGTTTCTAAACATTAAGTTGCAATTTCAAAGTTTTGATTTTGGTTAAATATGTACTTTTTGATAGACTAATTATTTTTCAGTATAGATTTTAAATAATTATTATTTTTTCGTTATTTTAAACATTATTGCTTACAATGTACTTTTTTGATAGACTAATTATTTTTCAGTATAGGTTTTAAATAATTATTATTTTTTCGTTATTTTAAACATTATTTTAGTTACTTTTTAATCTACTTTAGTTAAATATATAGGCACTTACAAATGGATTAAAACATTATTAACTAATAATAATAAAAAATAAATATATTTTTTCACCCAAATATGAATGCTAGGTAAGATTCTTGATTGATTGTCGAATTATTTTGCATTTCATCATATTGGGCAAGGTGACATGCTTGATCGCTTCAGGGCAAAATAAATTTCACCTGATATTGTATTAAATGAATTATTGCAAAATTTCCTTCCTGGTCTTTAGAAGACATTTAGAAATTATGGTTTTGCTTATTACTTCAATTTCTCTAGCCAAAAAAAAAAAAAAAGTTGATTATTTTTGATCCGTGCATAAGCCGACCCCCATTTCAGAAATTTTTTTTGAGAAAAAACCTCTGCTTATACACAAGTATATACAGTATGCATACTCCCCACTATAGGTATTTTGAATACCCTACTATTTAGTATCTAAAGAAAATGGAAAATGATATAAACTGAGAATGAAGAGCAGCCTCAATGTATGTTAGCAGCCTAGAATAAGGGCCTGAAATGCCCTCATCCAAGCTGTCAACATAATCAACAAATGATTGAAATGTTGCATTATAAAATATACAAGATAGCAACATTATAATATGATTTAAATAGAATTGCTATGATCAGATTGTATCAAGTCATCTGAGAATAGTATTTGAAAGATATAAATCGTACATCTTAAATATTTGAAACTGATATATTTATGACTAAATATTGGATATTAGATTTAATTTTTTACAAAACGAGAGAAATTTTTAATAATAATATAATAAATTAACTATTACTTAAACAACAGCACTTACTGCAGTTGAGGTAAGTGCACAGTTGATGAACCATAGCAACATTCTGTTGTGATTCTGTACATAGTCTGTCGGAGGTTCAAAATATGTTCAAATATCTAGCCTGAAGATAGTATTGAGTAAATCTACAAGCTAAATAATGCACACAAATTTATATTTTAAATTACCAACCACAGAATTCTACCAAATGAAATTTGATAAATCAACTTTTTCAATAGCAAAAATAGAGTGAAACCATTATGTGAGAAAATATTATTTTAAAACTCACTATAAAAATAATATTTCTAAATATTGATATCATATAAATTACATTCCCAATAATACTAATATTATACATAAATAAAGTATATTACTTTATTTATGCATAATATTAAGTATATATAAATGCATAAACTTTATTTATGCATTTATAGTAATATATATATTATAGGCATATTATAGACTCAAAATAAAAGTATCCAAGAGTTTGAAACAATTTAGAACAAACTGTTCCTAATATTAAACTATAAAAGAAATATTAATTTCTCATAATAATTATGAAAATCACCTTTTCTTTTTTTTCCAGTGTAGAATATGAATTCTGGGCTCTACTTGCTTGAGTATCTTCTTCTGTGTCACTAAAACTATCTTCTGTAAAATTTTAAATAATTTAAACTATGTAAATGAATATAATAAAATTTTTAATCATAATTAATTAATATCTAATGATTACTGCTTATTTTCTCTATTTAATTAGAAATAGATTAATACTAGCACTAATTAGCAGATAAAAAAAACAATAATTCACAATTTATTTAACTTGTGTAACATTATCAGCACGATGCAAAGTATTGTAATGTAATAATACTTTGCAATGTGCTGAAGATGACTATACTGAAAATGTTACATAAGTTAAATAAATTGTGAATTATTGTTTATTATCTGCTAACTCCTTTGATCTCTTTCAGAGCAATAATCTTAATCAAAAATCTGCTTAAAAGTCCAAAAGTCCAACAGATATACAAATTTGGCATTATCTTATCAGTAGAAAACCAGAAATTTATTCTCTGAAATATTTTCTATTAAACATTAATCATCTTCAGCATATTTAGTATAGAATTACAAATGTTAAATAATTAAGAATGCTCATTCTGAATTAACAAAAATAAAAAAATTTTAGCATAGTTTTTTTTGTTTGGAACATCATCTTTCAGTAGACAGATTTTCAAATTCAGTAGACTTTTTTTAACTATTATTATTAAAAACTTATCTAAATTATCATAAGCCTTTCTCTACATTATATAGTCATGCCTTTGATATACTTTCCATTGGTTGTTTGTTTATTACATTCCTATATGACCTTGTTGTGTTATTTCTATTGATTCTCTTAATAGACCATATGAGGTTTCATTATCTTAATAGATAATGAAACCTCATTTGGTTTCATTATCTAGCATTCCCCATTTTATGTCTAAATTATACTCAAAATCTTTTTGCTAACACAGTCACTGTTTTCTTTACCATTATGTTGTTTTTATGCTCTGCTAGCCTGAACTGAGGATTCCTCTTCATGACCCCCACATATTCTTCATTCTTTCTTAAAACAATTGTAAATGGGGATCATATAGACACACATTCTTTGTTTCTATTTGTACTAGTCTTTATCATTTCTAAATTCTTCAAAGATCATGGCATCTCTCTTAAATGCTAAATTTAAGTTCACATCTGTAAATTTTTTACTATTGTGCACTAAAGTGCATATAAATTACTATTATTCTCATTTTGGCTAATAAGTATGGTATTATTACAAACCTGTTAATTTTCTGCTCCTGTAGTTTTTGCCATAATTAGTCAGTGCTATGTCTCACTTCATTTACAATTTTTAATACTTTTATATATATTGAATGCATGAACTTATATCAGAATATATATATATATTTCTTGATTTCTACCTATCATTTCTGTTTATTTTTGTTTATAATACGTATACCAAATGTGTCTATAATATGATCCTTCAATATTCTTCTAGTCTTTCATTTACAGTGGGTTTAAGTTTTTTAAAGTATTATCAGAATATCACTATTTTATGATTATATGGGTGCATTAAACCATGCTGGTATTAATACTGGAGCATATATAGTTTTTTCTGTAAACTTTATTTATGCATTACAGCTATACTATTTCTATATATACATCAAAGAAATGTACACTTTACTCCTTCATTCTAAATTTAGAATTACCCTTATACTTTCATTTATAAATGCTTCTTTTAACTCTATTGCTCTATCATTACTTTTCTATGCAATAAATACATCATCTATATATCTTAAAAAATGTTTAATAGATACCTTAAAATTATTCAGGATTCTACAGTATTTCTATAAAATGAAGGAGTATTTCCACTAACAAGGGGAGGTTCAGACATTCGGGTCACCGATTTTTTTGAAATTTTGCACACCTGTAGTAGTCCCCTAGGAAAATATAATGTGTGAGTAATAAAGTGCACTACTCCAGGATAGTCGAGAAAATCGCACGAGAAGTTTCGTATTGAGTTCATATAATCTAAAATTTTAATTATATTTCGAATGTCTCAGTAGCGCAGTGGTTGGAGATTTGATTTTTTAATTGCGTGATCGCTGGTTTAATTCTTAGCTTTGATAATTTTTTTTATTTTTATTTATTTATTTTATTATTATTATTTTTCTCTTACATTGTTTTATATAAATTCAGTTATTTATATTTTTTTATTTGTTTTAAATATTTTATATATGTTTATATCAACGATGGTTTCTATATATTTTTTGTCAATAGATGACGCCACTTTCTATTCTATAAGAATATTAACTTGTAATAATTAACTATTAATGTTAATTTATAATTATTGATAATAGCATATTTATTGGAAAATATTCCTCAATTTTGATATTTTTCCCATCTTTCTTTAATAATTTACGAGAACCTCTTCTATGGAGAGTGCACAGACTCCAAGTGGGATGATTTTTAGGTAGATTCACTAATTTTATTTTTGTTTCTAATTAAATGAAATCATACATCTTCGGCTTCTTAACTGGCCTATATCGTTCGTTAATTGTGAATCGACTTCAACCTCGTGGAACTGATTTTGATAAACATTGTTTGGTTTTTATTACATTCAATAATTGTTAACGACTTTATCGACGAAAGTCATTCGGAATAGTTTTTATTTGTTAGAAATGCCGAGAGAAGTAATTTTCAAATGCACCGCACTCATTTTGCAGTCAGAAAGTTAGTATTTTTACAGAATAGAATGTGGCGCCATCTATTGACAAAAAATTTATAGAAACCATCGTTGATATAAACATATATAAAATATTTAAAACAAATAAAAAAATATAAATAACTGAATTTATATAAAACAATGTAAGAGAAAAATAATAATAATAAAATAAATAAATAAAAATAAAAAAATTATCAAAGCTAAGAATTAAACCAGCGATCACGCAATTAAAAAATCAAATCTCCAACCACTGCGTTATTGACACATTCAAAATATAATTAAATTTTAGATTATATGAACTCAATATGAAACTTCTCGTGCGATTTTCTCGACTATCCTGGAGTAGTGCACTTTATTACTCACACATTATATTTTCCTAGGGGACTACTACAGGTGTGCAAAATTTCAAAAAAATCGGTGACCCAAATGTCTGAACCTCCCCTTGTAAGACTCCTGTTGTTGGACCCCCATAATAGGCATTCCCTGAGTTTGAATACAAACAGAAAATGGTACATACATAAAAAAATGACTCATAGCATATTAAGTGAACAATATACCTAACAGTATTCTCACTATTAGGGATATTGTCGTCACTATTTCATTTGTCATTTAGGGCATTTCCATTAGAAATTTATAAAACATTAAGCATATTGGGGGAGCTTTAACAACAGATATAACTTTTCTAATAATGTTTCACTCTAAAAAAGCTTGTTAATTTTATTCAAGAAATTTCCATGCAAAGATATTGAATATTCAAAAACTTTTAGCTTCATCTAGTTGGATGAAGCTAAGAGGTTTTGAAAAGGGGAAATGGCTGCAGCTAAATTGGATATACTTCACAATTAGATTTCTCTGGGCCCTTTGCATCTCTGATTCTAGTAAGAGAATTAGAGTAGTAGGTTCTATTCTTCCTTCTGGGATAGTAACCCTATAATAAGGACTATGCTTTCAGCCAGAGCAATACCCTACTGAAGTGGATTTGAGATCCTTTAAGGTATATCTTAGATCTTAATATTAAATCTACACAACTAACTTCTTCATTGATTGTTGTTCCTTCAAAGCAACAAGATCTGGATATGTTCATCAGCAATAATGGGGAATCTGAATACACTATTGGGCCTTCAGATACATCAGCCATGAGGAATGCAGGGATGTGTGTTCTCTTTAGGTACTTATAATGTCATACATTTGAAATTAGTGCAAATCAATCTCCAGTATTCTAGGACTGTTCCATTCTTTTAGGCTGATGATCATGATGATGATGGGCTATTATAACCTCACTCTTATCCAAGAGCCTTGGCAATATAAGGTCTAAATATGAGGACTTAATTAAAAGAGGGCAAGTTATTTACTTTTACTTCTGAAAATTGTCCTCAGACTTGTATCTTTCTAAGATAATATAATTGCTATATTCATGTTAGGATTTCTATTTCAGAGATTTAACAACTGTGCAAATCAAATTTGAAAGAAATTATGCTAGCACAGAACTTATTGTTTCTTCTGCATATTTTCCTTATGAAGAGAACAAATTTTCACTGGCATCAATTTTTGTACCTTTGATGGAGTTGTATCAACAGAATCAGTCTGATTTATTATTTGATGTTAATGCTAATTTTCATTATGTAGCTTGGGAAAGAAAGGACACCATTGAAGAGATGAGTATTTATTGGACTTTCTAGTAAATACTAACTTTGTTATTTTATAAAAGCAATAAATCTATCTTTGTTGTTAAAAATTAAATGAAAAGTCATTGATTTAACGTTAAGGACAAAATGTTTTTAACCTAACTGAAGATTGGTATGTATCTAATCATCTGTTTCAGATCATAAATATATTTGCTTCAAATTAATTGGTATGATACCCATTCATGTAACAGAGATTTAATAAAAATAATTGTACTTTTTATAGAGAGGATCTTAAGTTAATCTTGGAATATTCAGAACTGGTTTTGCTCAGTAGTAAATATTGAGATGACTGTTTACCAGATTCAACAGGCAATTCTCTTGTCTTACCATCAAAACTATTCAGTTAAGATTGCTGGTTCATTAAGACAGGTGGAATAAATGGTATGGCAGTCTTAAACTTGTTATTAGAAGGCTTTTTAATAAACCTAAAAGAATAGGTGAATGGGACACATACAGAAATGCTATTACCTGCTTTAATTAAATCTTTTTTTTAATTAATTAAGTCTTTCTAGGAAAGATACTGCCAAGGAATTAAGGAAATATCTCTTGTATCCAGATTAATGAAAATAATGTCCAAAGGGAATTATTACAAGATTAGTACTATCAGGTTACCAGATGGCAGGATGACTAGTATTTGCAAAGATTCATTAAAGAAACTCTATCAAGTACACTTCATAATTGCCAACTGTTTTTCAATGAAATAAGTTGAAATACTGTACAAATATATAAACAGCAACAAAATTATTTCAATAAGTAGCAGTAATTGTTATAAAACAACCTAAAACACAATTTTCTTAAGGAAAGTTCTTAATAGAAAGGCTAGTTGCTGACTTGAAACAATTATATAAACTTCCATTCAAATAACAGCATTATAACACAAGTAATGTTGTTTGATGTTATCCAAGTTTAATTTCAAGTTCCATATCTACATATGCTTTTAAAGAAACCTGGTCCTGTTGATCAATCACATCCTTGAATATTTGTTTTTTAATGCCATTATCCAATCATTTACTGTTTACTTAGTAGTCCTATTTCAATCCCTGTTGTAGGTCTTATATCAAAGACCTACAATAGGGATTGAAATAAGATTACTAAGCATTTGTAGAAGCTGAGATCAAAAAGCTAGATCTGGATCTGAAATTTCTCAATTGAGTGGACTGAGATTTGGTTTCGGTTTTCTATCAGAAAGTCAAAGCATTTTCATGAATCCAATGCTAGAAATGCTTTCACTCAACTAGAAGATTAAAATCCAATTTTTGGTACCTGTTAGCAGACTCATTCACACATGGTGTGGATAATTAGCAGTTCATCTCAGGAATGGCCTCACTGTTTACTAATCTTTGAGCAAAATGCAGATAACATTGGAAACAAATTACATATAAAAACTGATACCTACTATTCTCTAGCAATTTCATAAAATATTCATTGTAAAAAAACAACAACCTTATTAATTCAGTATGAAAATTAATAAAAAACAAATGACAATGTAGCATTTAATGTTTCAACACAAACACAACAAAAACTATAATATAAAATATAAATTCAAAGAAAAAATGCATTTCTTTAATTAATTGAAAAATTAGCATTGTTATTATCTACTACATCATTGCTTGGTAGAGTTAGCTTATAACCGAGAATATTTGAATTCATTTTGTAAGTACATATGTCTAGATTTCTTCTGTAGGGATTTGAGCCTGGACTGACTAACTTCATCCATCTATCTTATGACTGACCCTATCATGGAGTTGACCAGATTATTTGAATAAAACATTTCAGTTTTCAACCCTACATAAGATCCAAAATTGAATCTGGATTCTACCTTCTTGAAAACATTATTTTTGAAAGTTTTAACATTAAAAAGAATAAATGATGACATTAGTACTCTTTAAATCCTCTATGTTAACAAGATGCCTTACTGAACTTTTGAAATATTCACTCATTACAAATTTCTTATAAATATGGAGTAATGACTTGTAAACTGAATTTTGGTACAAATTATATTTGCTCATAAAATTAGAATCTCAAACTGGGTTGAACTGTATTATGTTTTTATATATAACTTCCCTCATTGTTTGTAGTACCAGATATGATCAATTTTATTTGGAATTGTGCATAATAAGTATCATCAAATTGATAATTCCATATAAATGAAAGATTTTAAACATATATTCCATTTTAGAAGAAAATATATATAAATCTACAGGAAAATAATTAATTATTAACAGAAAAATATATCATTGTACTTAATATCATTGATTGTATGAACATATTCCTCTAACAGAAGTCACAATATTTAAGAACACGAAAAGAGTTTTTTGTTATAGATTGTACTAATTGGCATAAGTCAAAAAAATTTAAAGAAACTTAAAAATATTGACATTATATATATATATATATAAGCCAATCCCTTCTTTATTGTATCTTTCCCCATTTTTTTTATATAAAGTTATAGAAATCACTAATACTACATAACTTTTTAAAATGTACTCATTTTTACATCATTATATTAAATATTGTTTTAATTAAAATTATAAGCATGCCATTAATAATTTACAACAAATGATTATTGAATATAGCACATGTGCTGCTCCAACTATTTGTATTTATGAATATAAAATTTCATGAAATTTCAAATCTCTAATAATCTGAAACGATATGATAGTAGAATGATCTAGAAATCAATATTATGTAAAATTACAGTATTAGCTAACATATTCTAGCAATATTTCATGATGATTACATCAAAAAGTCCTCACTTTATAATTGGAACTTTTTGCTCAAATTTCTAAAATAAAAAATTTCTAATTGGTCCAATTGCAAAACACAACATATAAAATTATTTCAATACTTTTAGGAGTCAAATAACAACAGTATCTAAATTTTGAACAATATCCAAATTACAAACAAAACTTACATACGAATTATGTTCATAACTCGAGGAGCACGTATTAAAATTTATTTAAATTTCACAAATAATGCTTTTTCCTATAGATTCAAAAGTAACTTTTTATTCTTTTCATGAAACTATATACAAATAACTTTGGTGTAATATGGTTTTGCTCTAACACTATTAGAAAATTGTGGAACTCTCATATAACACAGTACTTCTACAACACAGTTTTTACTTAACACATTTAAAAAATTACATTTATTCTTAATATAATACAAAATATTTTCATTAATTTTTGTAATTCCACATTATAGACACACAATACACACAAATTGCAATCATTGGGAAATATTTTGCTAAAATTAGTCCTAAATGCAATTTTGCTAGTTTATCGTGAGAGAAATAATATGCAGTCTATTATCAATTTCAATTTGAAATTGAGTTAGTTGAATTAATTTTGAAATTGAGCTAATTGGTGACCACTGAGTATTTTGTGTTCCAAATGTTAAGTTCTTTGATAAAAAAAAATAAAATTTTATTTTTCAATAGAGGAATGTGAAATAGAAAAAACTTTTCTATTCATAAATTTTTTTTTTTGTGTTAAGAAACGATTGTTTTATAGTGAGTCAGATTACAGATTTTGTAAAGAGAGTAAGAGATACACAAACTTTAAATGCAGAAAAAAAATTCAGAAAGTGAAGTTAATATTGTTAAAAAGAAAAAACATTCTCATTTTAACTGAACAGCAATAAGAAAGATATGTTTATTAAATGAATGTTATATAGGTTGTATACTTTTATCTTTCCCTTTGTTTTATGTATATATTTTTCTTTCTTTATGTTTCATGCTATTAATAACAACAGTATCTAAATTTTGAACAATATCCAAATTACAAACAAAGTAAAGACCCCATTTAATGCGAGGGATACATTCCAAAGAAACCAAGTGTTAAATAAAACAGCGTTAAGAGAGCTCACCTTAACACTTAATAATGGGGATAGGTAAAACAGGGCAGTGAATAAAAAATATACCTAACTTTTATTTTGTAACATGTATTATTACTATTGTATTACATTAATTATAGGTTTTTATTGCTAATATCGATTTGTATTCATAAATCATTCACGAAAAAATTATTGCTAATATTGATTTGTATTCATAAATCATTCGTGAAAATCAAAAATATTGGCTAATATCGATTTGTATTTCACAAATATTGGTGAAAAAATTCTTAAAATATCGATTTGTGTTCATAAATCATTCATGAAAATCAAAAATATTCAAGTAAATGTCGATTTGTAATCACAAATCATTCATAAAAATCAAAAGTGTTCGAGTAAATAATTTATATTTGTGATGAAGGTTTTTCCTCATTTGACACTTTTTGTTTTTCATTATAAGTCATCTAATGTTGTTTACCTTTTCCTCTTTTGTTCAGCAAGCAATTGTCGATAGTGAGATATCGCAACTATAATACTTCATATTGCCTTTGAATTTCTATCAAAATTTGGATCATTTTGTATAAACTGATCCATAATTTCCATACTTCTATTAAAATTTGGATCATTTTGTATAACTGATCCATAATTTCTGTAATAGTGCTAAACTTTAACTGTAAATAACGTTGATGAACGATCATAAATATGAACTTTTGAGAATTCTGTTGCAAGTTCCACAGCAGACTTTCATATGTATTGCAGTGCACTGGTATCAAACACACTGCAAGACTGCATAGGAATATCAAAACAAAAAATTTGTGCAATTTATGTGAGTGTATGTTATATTCATATAAATCCAATTGATTCACTTTGGCAAGTTTTAAAAATCGTGCCAAAGTGAATCAATAAGAAATATAGAATTAAAAAACCATGTTATATTGAAACAGCAATAAACAGAGCAGCATTAAGCAGGGTCTTACTGTATTCTTAAAAAAATTAAGTTTTCTTATATGGAATTAAAGAAAGTTATTTGTTTTAATTAGTTTTGGAACATAACTCCATTTTTTTGTATCGGCTCCAGGTCAATATAACATGGTTTCACACAACATGGACTTTTTAGGAACCTATCTACTGTGTTATACAAGGGTTATCTGTATAAAATTTAAATTATTATAATTCTGGAGATAATTATTAAATTTTTTTGAAAGTTATTAAATCTCATTAATCTCATGAAATTTAGACAATTCTATGGATCTACACAAGGGTGCCACCATATAAGTTGTGACTTCACCTCACTGCCATTACAATGCGGACGCTAAGTATAAACCATAAACAAATGCTTGTGGTAATCTGATCATTGTTGAAATGGAGACAATTGAAATAGATTTAATGTTAAAAAGAGATTTAATGTTAAAGATTGAAATAGTTTTAAAACTACATTAAAACTATCATCATAATTGATGATAAAATTAATTTTCCATTGTTTAAAAACAGAAAGATCAAAATATGAAATACCTAAAGAAAAATCTACATTGTGTAAGATATATATAATCCTTTAGTCTGGCCTAAGATCACATACGAAAAGTGATTTTTTTTTTTCGGTAGTAGTAAGTAAAATTTGGATCTACGTTACCAAATTTTACTTACTTCTTCACAAAAATGCAGGTTGTTCAACATTTAAAAAATATTTGGAACAAATTAGATTTTTTACAAAAGAAATCAGTTTCAATCGCAAGTGAAGGAGGACAATCGTCTACTAAAATTGAAACTTCCAATGAGACAACAGATGATTTAGAGATTTTTAAGAAGTAAAGAGTTGGCTATACAGACATAAAGATCCCTTATTTTTGCAGATATGGACATTAAATTTATATTGAATTAGTTTGACCAATGGTTCTCAACCTTTTTTTCCTGGGCCACATACATTTGTTTGTTACATTAAGCAGGCTGCAACATGCTATATCAGCACACAGCACCTTGAGGACTAGTCAATCGTATGGGAGATAAACGTTGAATTTCTGAAACTGGAGATTGTGGAGGGCTGGGAACGGGACTGACTGGTTCGCTGAGTGGCGATAAGATTCTACTCACTCAATTTCTGGTTCTGGTACACTGTTGCAACTGCTAGTCAGAAACCAGTTGGTGTCATGTGAAAAATTCTGACTTCTAAAAAATTGCCTACAAAAAACTCAACTCCTCAATTCGTGAATGCCATAGGTCAGTGTTTTCCAAATTGTGGACGTTAGTCTATTGCAAGGAGACATGCAAGAATTAACAAAAACATCATTTTTGAGACAAACAAAAAATAAATTCAAATTAGTATCGAAAAAAAATATCTGTTTTTTTGAGAAACTGTTTTAAATTTTTTTAGTACAGGTATCTCTCGTTATATGCGATCTCACTTTACACATTTTTGCTATAACACAATTTTAAAAAATAAATTAATTTTTTAAATAATTTTTTAAATTTCCAGTCCCACTCATCAGAGCTTACTAATGAAGAGTTTCTAGAAATGGAAAATAACACAAATGATGATGTTTTCCATTTCCAGAAATTAGGAGCCCTTTATTCTTGAACCTATCAGCTGAGTCTCAACTGTTTCACTAAAACAGTTGAAGATTATCAGCCTATCATCCCAAGGTCTTTAAGAGAGCAAGAGAGTGATAATCCAAACTCATCAGACCCAATTCATTCATCATTGGATTGAAGACTGTCAGAATTTATGACATTGTATTAATGAGTCATTTATGACATTGTATTAATTAAATTCATTCATGTAACCATTCATTCATTAAAATTTGCGTATTTTGTTTATAAGTTTAAATAATTCATTCATTAAAATTTCTTTTGCTTATGGGTGTAAAGTTTTCATTTTTTTAAATTCTTCTGAAGAAACCCCTATGTCCTATCTCACCCATACTAAATTCAATTCATTTTACGCAATTATTTCATAGAACCAATTAATCACGTAAAGCAAGGGACACCTATATATATAAAAAAAGATAGCTGCATGCCAAAACAGCTTTCATCATGATTTAGAAACTTAATAAACGGCTTAAATAAAAATCTAAAATCAGATGAAGAATTTTATTGAAGTATCTAAGAATGAAGAAATTTATCAAAAGTTTTCCTTTGCAAATATGATTAAAAATTTAATTGTTTACTTATACATGCAGCCAAGCGATGCAAAACTGGTGACTGCAGTACCGTGAAACAATAAGCTTTATTCAAAAATGATTAATTAAAAAAAATGTTTTTTCTTTGTATGGTGAAGCGTGGAATCTTAAATCGCAAGTTTTTTACCCCTCGACTCTTTTTTCATGCATTGTAAAATTTTATAAATGCATCAGGATGGACTTAGCAAATTAGAAAAATTCTAATTTTTCCATATTAAAAACAAATTTAATATCGGAATTTTTTTTTTTTGTATTTTTGTTTAAAAATTCTATTAAAAAATTAAAAAAAAAAAATCTAGAAAAATAAAAGCTTATTAAAAAATAAATTAAAAAAAAAAATCTAGAAAAATAAAAGCTTATTAAAAATTCCGTGCTTACATTAAATTCATGACTGTGTGTTTTAGAAAAGCTTGGAGGGCCGCAGGTTGAGAATGGCTGGCTTTGACAATGTAGAGATTAGAAAGAAAAAAATGTATTTTAGAATTTTGGGAAGAAAATAAAAATACGACGTATTCATATTTATATAAAATTGCAATGATGGTTTTAGGAGCTCCAGCAACATAAGTTAGTGCTGAAAAATCTTTCTCAGGTTTAAAATTTATTCTTTGAGAAAATAGAAGTAATTTGAATGAAAATATGTTAGAAGATATTTTAATAATTAGAGGCAATTTTCATTTGTTTTAATTATAAATAAAACATCATAATGAAAAATTTTTATATTGAGTTGTTAAAAATGTTTCGTTTATCAATTACATAAAATTATGAAATTACAACATAAATTATAATTTATGGTATTTTTCTAACTTCATGTTTGATTCTTGTCTTCTTGTAAATCAGGGATTCTTAACTGGGGGGTCCTCAACTTGAGGGTATCAGAAACAAATGCTTGGGGATATGGGACTCGATCTCTAGATACTGGTATTTATTTTATTTAAACATATTTGGAAATCATACTGGCAACTAATATAAGAAATGGTGATGATTATTTTGAAAGTCAAGTGAAAGGGGTACGGGACCATATTGGGCAATCAATTGATGTCTGGAGTCATCAAAAGGTTAAGAACCCTGTTGGAAATATTAAAATTCATTTAGGTTTACGAAATTGTAAAACATGTAATGATCAATGTGATATCATTTATTATAAAAAGAAAGTAATAAAATGTTTTGAATTATTGTAGAAATTATTTTTAATTGAGATGAAAACATATAAAAAAATTAAAAAATTGATCACTCGGAACTGAACCGAAAACTGAAAAAACCATAATTTTTGGCAGAAGAAAAACCAGAACTGAACCAAATTTTTTTTAACTAAACAGAATGAAAAAATAATGGTTCAAAGCCCTGAGACTGTCCCAAGGATGATGTAATCCGCATCGTAATGGTCTTGTATGCGCATCTTGAAGCAACGCTTTGCAAATAGAATTGTCTATTGAAGCATTTTTTCTTCTCAAATATAAAAATTTATTAAAATTTTAATTAAAAAAATAAAAATTTGTAAAATAAATTACCAGAAGCCTTTGGTGCCAGTCCATTTTCTATTTTTAAAAAATTAACTGACTGATTTATAGAAGGTGATGCTTTCATTGTTAATTTCTCTAATGATTTTCTTACATTTTCAAGTTTGTTAGTTTTGCTTTGATTGTTCATTGAAACTGAAGGAAAGGCAAATAGATTGGAATATGTTTCACTTTCTACCTTATCTATTATTTGATATTTTTTCCTTAGTTTTTCTCTACCTTTCTCTTTAGAACGTGGCAACTTCAAATGAGGAAATGATCGTAATTTGGATGGAGTCTTAGAAAAATCACTAATAAATGAGGTTGTAGTTTCTTTGGAATTATCTTTGGATTTGATTTTGTTTTTGTCTTTATTATTTCCATTTTTGGTAAAATTAAGTAATGAAAATAAAGATTTTTTAGCACCATTTTTGCCCCTTTCATCTCCATCTCCTGGACTGAACAATTTCTGTTTATATTTAACCTTTTTAGTTCCATTCAAAGATATATCCAATATTTCAGGACTAGTTTCTGAAGAACTTTGTAAAACTGGTGATTTTTGTATTTCATATATCTGATTAACATATTCTGGGGATAGTTTAATATCTATTTCATCAACAGAAAGTGATGATTCTAAATAATTAGCTGCATCTGTTTTTGATGTTGTTGATGTAGTAGTAGCTGTATTTTTATCAGATGATATAGTATCAATTGATGGACTTAAAACATCATCACACACAACTGAACTATTAGTAGTTTGAGAAGGATTACTATTTGTTCCTTCTTCTGATGATGACATTGGACTAATTTTTACATTATTATCACTGCTGCCATTATTTGAATTAATAACAGATAAAGATGAAGGAGTATTTTCTTCATCAGCATGGAATGATATGGATGGTTCATGTGACACTTCTTCAAAATCATCATCTCCATCATCATCACTATCTAAGATATTATCATGTAATAATTCTTCATATTGAAAAGAATTAATTGAAGGAGGATGCTTATGATATCTTTTTCTATAATTATAGGGACTTAATCCAAGTTCTTCATCACTTTTCAAACGGGCACGTTCTCTAGCTTCTTTTCTTGCTTTTTCCAAATCTGCTGTACATTGTTCACGAATACCTTTGGATGTATCAATGGGTGTAGAAAATTCAGATGGTGTAATAGATCTGATTGATGCTATATCAGAATTTTCTTTATCATCAGCATAAGGAACTCCTTCAATATCCTCATGAATACTTTTCCTGAATCGTTTTTGATGAGTAGATTTATTCTGGTCCTTCACTCTGGAATGTATAGATTGAGTAGATTCAATTGTGTAATTTGGCATCTTCCAATTTTGTTTAAAATTTATATTTTCTTGATTTTGCTGATCTGAATTAGTTATTGTAATTAAATCTACATTATCATCTTTGGAACAATTTTTTATATTATTAATTGGTGTAGTACTTGAAAATCTTACCATAATAGGAGTTACAGATTTATTTTCTAAAATTAAATTATCACTAGATTTGCTTTCAGATGAAAAATAATTGTCATTAGAATTTATATTTTTCAAGATACTTTTATCTTCTAGAGAACTTTCAGATACATTACATTTTTGGTTAATATTTAATTTTTCTAAACTTCTTGTAACAGAGGGAAATTCTAATTTTTGTAAATTAATATTTAATGATTTTAAATATATAGAATCTCCAACAAAACTTTTGGGACGAATTTTTTCTGCAAAACTTCCACTATAACCACAAAATTTTCCTTCTTTCTCTGCAGAATTTGATATTTTTTCTTTATCAGTTATCTTATTCTGTTCATTAATGACATCATCTTTAATATTTGTTGATGGAGTAATATGTTTTATACTTTGTAATTTCTCTTTGTTATTTTTGGTTTCATTTACAATCAAAAAAGGCAAATTAGATTCATGATATTCATCATCTGCATTACTTGTATTATCAACACACTGTATAACATCTGCTCGATATACTCCATGAATTTCAGATAAATCATTATCAGTTACAGTATTTTCTAAAATATTACTGTATCTTGGTAAAGTTATATCACTGTTATCACTATCCCATGAAAATATATCTTCCCTATCAATTTTTCTTTTATCTCTGATAGTTACAAAAGATGGATTAAAATTAAAATCAATATCTGAATTTTGTTCTATAATCTTATTATCAAATACTGTTTTAGCATTTTTATCTGAATTCTCCATTGAACTAATTTCACTGTCATCTGATGATACCAATTTTATAAAATCAGGTGATCCTATTTTAAAATCCTGTTCACCATTTGAATATGAATCAGAAATATAACTTTCACTACTAACTGTTCTGTTACTTGTAATGCTATCAGAAGGAGTAATGGGAATTTGAAGAGTAAAATTAAGATCATTTTCTTTATCATCTAAAGATAATTTTAATGGAGAAATTAATGGGATTTGCTCTGAATCAGATTCATTAGCTTTAATTTTTATAAAAGGCACTTTTTCAGATTCTTTTGCATTTGAATGTTCTTTGTAATCTTTTAATTTTTCATTAGAATTTTCTATCTGAATTGGAATATTTAGTGGTAAATTCATATATTCAGAATTAATTATGTCTGATTTTACATCATCATCATTTTTTACTTCAATTGGTAAATTAGTATTTGGTACACTTAAAATTTCTTTTGCTTCAGTTACTATATTTTCAACTATTTCTAAAGCTATTTTCTTTAAATTCTCTTTTTCTTCAGGTTCAAATTCTGTTGTATCTTTTAACTCTCTTTCATTTTGATAAGTGTCTGAATCAAGTTTTGCAATTTCAGATGTTTCTGTAGTTTGTTTGACTAGATTTTCAGATAATGTGACTAGATTATCAGAATTGGTTATCTTATCTTTGCAAGGAGATTCTCTATTTGATGAACGATCTGTACTAGATGGTGATGACAATATTTGCTCCACATCTCCTATATTTACTATAAGGGATGCATCTTCATCAGAAGTTATCATGATTTCTTGATTATTTTGACTGGATAATTTATCTGCATCATTTGTTTTAATGCTTAAATTATCATCCTTGATAGTATTAGTAATTTTATCAGTAGTTACTTCTCCCCATTCCAAAAATTCAGTTTCTTCTTGTGGTGGTGATTCTTCAATAACAATTGTTGGAATCTGTTGAAGAGGTGTTGGAACATTTGGTTCAGAATCAGAATCTGTATCACTTTCTGAATCAGTGCCTTCTGTTTCATCTGTATCAGTGATATCACTTGTATCTACTTCTGTGGAAGAATCTATAATTAAAAAATTATAAGATTATTAATATAAGATTATGAAAAAAAATTTCAAATAAAATACTTTAAAATTAACACTTTATAATTAATAAATACTTTTTTAAAAAGTAGTATTTGAAATATACTGAATGTTATCATAATGGTTGGGACAAAAATCAAGTCATGAATTTCTTATATCAAAATGATGAAAAAATTCTTATGAAGATAAGCCCAAAAAAATCACATTTAAGAGAAATATGCACATTTTAGTACTACTTTTAGTAGTAAAATGTGCATATTTAGTACTAAAAGTACTTTTAGTACTAAATATGCACATTATAGTAGTACTTTTCCAAAGATTATAAAAAAAATGTTTAATCAATGAAGTAAATTTAAAAAAATAAAATTGAAATGTAGTTCAACATTTTCTTAACTTTTTTCCATCTTGGACTATGATGTCAATTTTGATTTTTAAATTTATTTCATTGATTAAATATATTTTCTAAAATTGCAATCTTTGAAAAAGTAATATTATAAAATGTTCATATTTCTCTTAAATATCATATTTTTGAGCCTATATTTATAAGAACTTTCATCATTATCTTGATGCAAGAAATTTGTGGTTTGTTTTATTCAACCATTATGGGATAACCTTTATAGTTACCTAACTGTATTTAAAGGTACTATAATATTTCATGTACAGTGCTCCTGAGATATAATGCTATTGTTTATACCATGGATTCAGATATGCTTTAGGTCTTTCCTGTTCTACATCTCTTTGAAACAGATTTTGAGAAAAACGGATCTGTTTTGAGAAAACTGGGATTTGTTGTTGGTTCAGATATGCTTTAGGTCTTTCCTGTTCTACATCTCTTTGAAACAGATTTTGAGAAAAACTGGGATTTGTTGAGAAAAACTGGGATTTGATCAGTTATTATTATACATAACTGATATCCTCCCAACTTACTAACTTCTCATTGCAAACTTTTAATAATAATACAACCAAAACTAGCAATATTTCAGAACTACATTATCATATATACTGCATTTATAGGAAAACATAGCTGGCTGGCTGAATGTATGGATATCCATTTTGCAGGTGAATCACTGTATCTATTCCTATAAATAGGACATAATTAGAAAGGTAAAATTCTCAGATTTTCCAAAGAGCCAAATTTTTATAGATATTAATAATTTAAAATTAAATTAAAATAGTAGTTATTCTTTATTCTAAAAGACAAAATCATTTGGAACTGTAACCTAATAATGGTTGCCATCTAATGATTTCCTATACAAGTTCAGAGGAGTTTTTCTAATGATATTTTAAGATTATAAAAATAAATCAAAGTTTTTTGTTCATTTATATAAGCAGGTAATATCTTACAGTTCAAACTAGCACTAATCAAAAGTGGAAAAAATACACAAACTTAGGAGTGCTTTCAACTTTAATAGCCATCTTCAGCTAATCTTACATACAAAAGATCTTAGAACATAAAAACGCTTAATAGAACAATTCAAAGTTTTCAAAGTTCTTTTTTAAGCAGGTAATGTTTTTATATTACAATTTATAATAAAATAATAGAAGTTTGAATTCAGATTAATAATAATAATAATAATAATAATAATAATAATAATATACAGGGTAGCTAAAATGTATGGAAATGGCTAAATATTTTGAAAACAGTTTACTGGAATTCTTTGAAATTTGGCATACAGGGTAGATAAAATGTATGGAAATGGCTAAATATTTTGAAAACAGTTTACTGGAATTCTTTGAAATTTGGCATGTAGTTAGGAGTGTTTATGACCTATTAACTATACTTTTTTCAACTTTATATTGTCATTTGTTTTCGAGATCCAAGACAAATTTCACTTTTTTAAAGGGCACTAGGGTCAATTTGACTATATTTGAAAAGAGCATTTCATCCTGAATTCAGTGATATAGCACATGCCTATCTTATCTTTAACAAATGATATAAATGATCAAGCCTTATATATAAGTAACATTAATATATAATATTTAAATAAATATACTTACCTTCAATCTGGCCTTTCCAATTTTTTAAATCGATAATTGGTACTTGTACAACAACTTCTTTAGATTCAATAGGTGTTTGTAGTTCTCTATCGTCATCTGAAATAAATAGAGGTTAAACTTTATACGAATACATTTTGAAACAATTCCAATTATATAATTTTATTTTAAAAATCCTCATAAATATTTAAATTTCTATTAAACAAATTTTTACCTTCAGCACTTTCATCAAAACTATATTCTTCATCACTATCAACATCTTCACTTGTATCTTCACTCCCTATTTCTGTTTCTGATCCTTCAGATGATGATGATTCTTTATTTTTATCTAGGAAGCTACCTTCTTGAGAATAGCGTTGCTGCCATGTTTCAGCTAATCGTCTTGTTTCATCAGCAGTCAAGGAACGTTCTAATTCTTCAGCAAATGCTTCCTCCTCTGATTCTGTATCAGTGCTTGATTTATATAAAGAAGGAAAAATAATACAAAAAATTTGAATTTTTTTAAAAATGCAAACACATTAAATTCAATACCTTTATTTAAAATTACCTCAAATCTGAAAATTCATCTTCACTTGTTTCTAATTCATGACTTATTCCAAGATTTTTTTGTGTAAGTTCTTCCTCTTCTAATTCACTTGTCAATAATTCTTCTTCTGACAGCTCTACCAAACTATTTTCATATTCAACTCGTTCAGGTGTTTGATCCCTAAGTGATACACTTACAACTGGTGGAGGAAGGAGAGATGGTGTAGGACTTTCCATTGTAGTAATTTCTGGTTTATTTTCTAAAGAATCAATCTGATCTAAATTTTCAGATTTGGCAGGCTTTTCAGATGAAACAGTTTTTGCAAGAGCATTAGCAGCAATTGTTGAAAAAATTTCTTTTGCATCTGGTCCACCTGATAAAAATGCTTGTTTCCTCTTCATCATTTCTTGCCATCGAGTATCTGGTTTTTGCATTCTAAAATGTGGCTTGCAATAAAACTTTCCTAAAAAAAAAATACATTAAATTTTTTGAATCTAACTATTTAGATAATTTAGACTGATTATAGAAATGATGTATATTAATAACAAACAAATAAAATTTATTTAAAATTTAATAACTTTGAAATTAATTTTGTAGAATAGGCAAAAGAAAAATATAACAAATCATAATATCAGCTTAATTTAAATATTTAGATAACTACAATGCTAATTTAACAATTATTTTGTTCATTAGCAATAGCAATTTTATAGCTTCTATAAAATATCTAAAAATATTGAATTAACAAGTAATATTTTTCTCAAATAATCATCATAAAACTTTTCATGTTGTTTTAACATATTTATATATTATTTTATAACACTATATTAATGTATTACTCCATATTACTTTTTAATTGGAAATTTCATATAAAGAACATGTCATTTCATTTTCAAAAATTTGAAAAAAATTTCAAAAATTTTAAACTTTATGATAGCAAAATGCTTCAACAACAAATATAATATAAACTATTTTGTTTTATATATAATATAAAACATTTTGAAATACAGTAAGGCCATATTTAACATGGGGGATATGTTCCAAAAAACAAACACTACACAAAACAGTATTAATATGCCAATTTTAACAGAATTAAGCAAAATTTTGGTATTATCTATAATATATTTTTAAATTTTAAGATTTTATAGTTTATCCTGTAAAAAATTAATTTTGCAAGAAATTTTAGTAATTAGCTTTATTTCAACATATAATCTGAGCAACACAAATACAATAATTTGGAATATAGAGAAATAAAGGAATTTTGCAAGAAATTTTAGTAATTTCAACATATAATCTGAGCAACACAAATACAATAATTTGGAATATAGAGAAATAAAGGGGGAAAAACAGATTTTCCAAAAAATCTTCAGTAATATAAATTTTCATAAAAATCTTTTAAAATGAGAAATTTTGGCCAGAAAAACATTTAAGAATCATCATCAGAAATTCATTATGCTGCTTTTTTAAATACCTAAATTCAACTGCAATAAATCAGTTAGGACCAGCTAAACTGCATTTGTAAAATTCTATTATTTGTTCCTGCCAAGAATGGCATATGCAGTTAATAGCCACTGACAGTAATTAACTTTGAATAGCATAATCTAGCAATAGCATGTAAAGGAAGGGTTTAAAAGTATTTCTGGATAAAGTCCGTTTAGAGAAATAGAACATGATGTTTGATTTGAATTTCATTATGTGGTATTGCTTAATGATTACAGATAAATTGAAAATTATATAAATACACCTATCCCTCGATTCGCATGGTACTCAATTTACACAGTTTCGCTTTTACACAGTTTTTAATGAAATCTATCCCTCCATTCGCATGGTACTCAATTTACACAGTTTCGCTTTTACACAGTTTTTTAATGAAAACAA
Source organism: Olivierus martensii (assembly GCA_000484575.1). NCBI lineage: Eukaryota > Metazoa > Arthropoda > Arachnida > Scorpiones > Buthidae > Olivierus > Olivierus martensii. Next base: position 36,563 of record AYEL01022415.1, read on the forward strand.
AAAAAATTTCCTTTAGAGAAATAGAACATGATTTCTCTAAAGGGTTTGATTTGAATTTCATTATGTGGTATTGCTTAATGATTACAGATAAATTGAAAATTATATAAATACACCTATCCCTCGATTCGCATGGTACTCAATTTACACAGTTTCGCTTTTACACAGTTTTTAATGAAAACAAAAAAAATTTTTTTGGTTTTATTTTGATTGTTTTGCATTATGCCATTTATAAATTTTATGTTTTATTTTGATTGTTTTGCATTATGCCATTTATAAATTTAAAAAAGATTATCATATTGTCACGTTTTGTGGGTTTACGAGTTTGTAGAGATTAATATGTTTTGTGGGTTTACGAGTTTGTAGAGATTAATAAAGAGTGAATACAGTTATATTTCTCTATATTTCATATAGTCCAATTTATTTACACACAAAACAAAATAATCTGTATAGTACAATTTATTCACACAAAACAAAATAATCTTGTTTCACTATAACTAAATATTCCAACACAAAATCCGATAATTATCTCATATAACACTAATCTATGTCTTTAATTGTAACTCACAGTTCTTCTTAGTCCACTTTCGGCTTTCAGTTTATCGCTGAACTTTCGCTTTATCACTCACTATTAACTTTTACTGTCCAAGTCTCGCAGTTCAAAGACAGTTCTTCTTAGTTCACTTTCACTTTCACAATTTATCGCTCACTATTAACTTTTACCATCTCATACAACACTAATTTATGTCTTTATTTCAGAATAATTCACAGTTCCTCTTAGTCCACTTTCACTTTCACAATTTATTGCTCACTATTAACTTTTACTACTGTCCAAGTCGCTTTCACAATTTATCGCTCACTATTAACTTTTACTGTCCAAGTCTACTTTCACAATTTATCGCTCACTATTAACTTTTACTGTTCAAGTCTCGCCTCACAATTTATCGCTCACTATTAACTTTTACTGTCCAAGTCTCGCAGTGCAATTTATCGCTCACTATTAACTTTTACTGTCCAAGTCTCGCAGTTCAACTAAACTCAATTAAGGGTATGGCTATGCAGATACGAGAGTGCGAAAAGTTTGCTGAGAGTGAGCGAAAGCAAGAAAACAAGTTTCTCCCAAAATATAACTTTCTCTCTCATAGCTATCGCTAAAACTGTCATGTAGTAGTGTAAACTGTGTTTATGACTAAACAAAATGGATAGACCTTGATGGCTACTCATAAGAAAAAATTATTGTTAATAAGGTTTTATCTTGATGATTTCTTGGTTCTATGCTCAATTAATCGTTTATCTCAAATTTGGGATAAGCAAACACACAATTAGTTAATTTTTCTTTTAAATTCGATTGTTCTTGCTTATTAAAGGCATCCATGTTGAAAATAAAAGTGAGGTCGGAGAGATTGCGCAGGCGCACAATATAGCGAGAAGCTGAAAGCCATGAGAAGCATCAAACCGAGTTGGATTTAAGCGAGAAGTATTTTCTCTCTCTCGCTCACAAGATTTCTCAGCTTTTGCTCATGCATAGTTGTACTCAATGAGAGCAATAAAGCCAGAAATCTCTCTCTTGCAGTTAAATTCGCGTCTGCATAGCCGCACTCTAAGGCTTGCAGCTCGCCTATTTTATGTTTGAATTCTTTTATTGTTTTTATTTGTACAGAATATTGTTAATTTGTTTTTTTTTGGTATCGTATTCAGTGCAATGTTGTTTTCATTTTCAAAAATAAATTGAAAAAGTATTAGCATTAAATTGTGTCTAAAAATTAATGAACCAATTCCCCTTTTTTTCTTTAATCCTTATCTCATTTTACATGGTTATAAAGAATTTTTTTCCCTTTAATCCTTATCTCATTTTACACGGTTATAAAGAACTCCTTTAATCCTTATCTCATTTTACACGGTTATAAAGAACATATCCTGTCTAAAAATTAATGAACCAATCCCCTTTTTTTTCTTTAATTCTTATCTCATTTTACACGGTTATAAAGAACATATCCTCACTTTTCTTTATCTTCTATAGATTGATTTACACGGTTTACAGTTTAATTGAACATATCCTTCTATTAGATTCGATTTACACAGTTTACAGTTTAATTGAACATATCCTTCTATTTTGTAGATTTACACAGTTTACAGTTTAATTGAACATATCCTTCTATTTTGTATGAATTTTGCAATTTTATATAATTTTTCGGTTATGATGAGGTTAGTTTTGGTTTGCACGATATTTCCAGGAATGTATCTACCGTGTAAATCAAGGAGGAGTATATATAACTATAACCTCATCATGGCCATATTCTTATTATAGTATAGGGTGGGAGATATTCAAAAAAGGAAAAAGAGGAAGAGAGAGAAAGAGAGAGGGAAGGCAAAACAAAAAAAAAAAATTCAAATACCACTAATCACAGTACTAGCTCTAGAGCTTTTAGCACCCAAAACGAAAATTTTTGTTGCACCCCCCTCAAGTTTGATGGTGAGTATCAAAACTGACAACTTGAGGGATGCACTGTGAGCAGAATGGGCAGCCACCCAGTCTGCTCACTGTTGTGTAATTATTATGCTCACCATTAAATTGTGTAAAAAATAATTCTGTTTTATTACAATAATAATAATAATAATAATAATAATAATAATAAAATGCAGCAGAACTTTTGGCATCCCTTAAATACCAGCACACTGAATGGGTACTCCACTCGATCATATGTTGAGCCAGCCCTGACTAATCAGTTGGTGTCATACATCCCTATCTGTACATAATATACATACCAGCTTCATCTATAATCATTCTTTTCTTCTTACACAAATGCTTCTTACACAAAAAGTCTGAAACCCATATATCTGCAGATACTTATCCACTTGTTCTTTCCACTCTTTCCTTGGCTTTTCTCTCCCACACATCTGACATATACATGCTTTGTTACTTGCTCTTCCCTCATTTGCTTCACATGCCCAAAGTTGACTTACAGTTACAGATACTTACAGTTAAATTACACTGCATCTATTATACTCCTTTTCACTTCACATTGCTTTCATATTTTGTTACTTGAGGTGCAATCATATTGTGTCATTCCAGCAATACCTCTCATGTATTTCATCTTCACTGCACTTAAAATGCTTTTTATGCTTTTCATCTGATACCTAGATCTCACTTCCATACATCGATATTGGGAGTAGCATGCTCTGATATATAACAAAACATATGAGGTATCTTCTTAATATTTTTTTGATAGATTCTTATTCTCTACCACACCTTCCAAGGACACACACACAACTTTTTATCCAGCATTTGCTCTTCTTATAATCTAACCATCAATGCAGCCCTCTCTCTTAAACATACTTCCTAAGTATACAAACTCATTTGCCTATTCCAGATTGCCTCATTTAGTTCAATCTCACATCCTGTGCATTCTTCATCACTCTCAAATAGGGCCGTGCGATGGCATCGATTGTCGATTATTAATCAATGGATTTTCATGCTGATGCATCAAACCATCGACAATTATAACAATCGATGTATTTCATTGGTACCATCGATGGTGTAATTTTTCACTGTAAGAAT
>AYEL01022416.1:0-25810 GCA_000484575.1 Olivierus martensii
CCTTAATTTTCGATAAAGGTTAGATGATAAACGATATATCTCGAAAAACTAACGTTAAAGCATACAAATCCAATACAGAATATAGTTTGTTTGGAAAATTAATGGCGGCCTAAGTCACGTGACTGTAAGTGTCCAATAAAAAATTATTACCTGTATGGCCACTCTCTACTTGTAGGCTCTCTACATGAAATGACACTAGAAATGACATGTTTGCTGATGAGTTAGAAATAGTCGTAACTTTTTTTTTCCGTGGAAGTTTGAAAAAGCACTTTTCTGCTATTATTTAAGTTTGAAGAAAGAATATTCAACTGTGAGGTTAGTCTCATCAATAACGTACTGAATTCTACAGGATTAGCCAACCAATAATATTTTTATTGTTTCTTTTTAAAGCCAAAACATTTGAATATGTATTTACTTTTAAGTTCATTGTCAATAGAAGAAATAAATAATCTTGTCTCTGCTATTATTTAAGTTTGAAGAAAGAATATTCAACTGTGAGGTTAGTCTCATCAATAACGTACCGAATTCTACAGGATTAGCCAACCAATAATATTTTTATTGTTTCTTTTTAAAGCCAAAACATTTGAATATGTATTTACTTTTAAGTTCATTGTCAATAGAAGAAATAGATAATCTTGTACGTATTGCATTTCAATAAAATAAACGTTTGATTGATTGGACTTAGGAACATTTTTTTAGTTAGAAATACCATTGTAGAAAAATCAATTTAATTTTCTCTAACCATCGATGAATTTTAAAATAATCGATGCATCGATGATCGGTAGTTTCTTGGCCATCGCACGGCCCTACTCTCAAACACAAGTTCTTTGTCTTCTCTGCATTTATTCTCATCTGTTTCCTCTGACATTCTTCATTCAATTATGAAACAAACATCCTCAAACCTTGTTCACTCTTGGAGAAGAGAATAGCATCATCAATATACAACAGAGAGTATATACCCTTATCATCCATCTTTATTCCTAATTCATTCACATCCATGTGTATATATGTATATATTAAACAACCATGGGGACATCATACATCCTTATCTCATCTCTTCCTCAATTGTAAACCACTCTGATATGTCACAATTGCACAACTGTTAGCATACATTGCTCTCACTGCCCAAAAAAGCTGTTCATTCATACCTTATTTCTTCAGCAATTTCCACAGATTGCTTCTATTCATTCTGTCATATGCTTTCTCAAGATCTAAAGTACAGAACACCTTTTTTTTTTTTATCATACTTCTTCACAATCATATGCATTATGTAATAACAGAATACAATATAAATAACAATAAGTTGTTAAAATAATAAGAAATTTATAAAAGTCCTTATTGTATAAGGATCAGGGCTGCCGAGAGGGGATGACATCTGTGACTATTGTCATGGGCCCAGCATTGAAGAGGACCTGACCTCGGGCCTGAAGTATTACATAATGTGTTTGATAGTTCGCAGACTATCGACAGAACACCTAAAGCAGTCGTACCAAAATAAACTTTTTTATATGTAACATATAAAAAATGTAATGTATGGAATTTTGAATTTATTGTTTGCCTTTTTTAAATAAATGCTTAATGTTTTATATGACTTTTTTATTAAACCAAAGTGAGGAACTTCTTTAAGTGGGGTCCAGACCACAGATTTGTCACAGGCCCAAAACTTTCTCTCAGCAGCTCTGATAAGGATCATCTATTGTTTTTTAAGTGTTTCAGAATCTCTAACATTAACAACATTGTTGCTATGTTGTTTCTTAATATTAAGTTTTTCCAAGAGATATGCAGAAATATAACATGGAAATATTTAATTTCTTCTATCTTTCATCTCAATCTCGCTCATATTCATATCTGTTATATAGTAATTTTTCCCTTGAACATTAGACTTGCTTATAGTTCCTACATGAATTATACCTTTTTGCCAACACCTATGTTGTAGTGAGGCAGCAGATAAAAGCTGAGAATTAATTTCTAGGTTCAGACTCTTCTGAAGAAATTCAAGATATGGACTGAATTAAATCCCCAATTCTTCAGGTAGTAATCCAGTACACCATGCTTCTGTGTGATCAGCAAGCTAATTTTTTAGGGAATTTCCACTACGAAAACTGCTTTTTAAGTTTTATGATAATTAATACTAAATATTAAAGTAATTCTGTTCTTATTTATGTAATTTTAGCATATTTTATTAAAAAATGGTTACCATGTTTATGTTTAGGAATGCATCTTAACTTCCATTTAAATTAATAATGAAGTTTTGTCTGATTTACAAGAATTTACAAATAATTTTCAGGGATACATTATATTCAAACTGATTAAGAATGCATTTATTTGCTTATTACTTTAATGATATAAAAGAATTTCAACTTACCTCCACACAACGCTGTCCTATCAAAGGCATAGTTTCCTAATCGCAAGCTTATACCACAATATTCACATTTTAAACAACTACGATGGAAAAATAAACCTTCTGCACTAAGACGTTCCATGAGGTATACCCTTTTCTGGCAAAAATAACATATTTCACTTCCACCAACATTTCCACTAACAACTTGCTGCTGAGAAGGCATAGAATCTGTGTTACTTCTGAGTTGCACATGTGATTTCTTTTGAGCATCATTATTCTGATTAGAAAATGTACTTATAAATTCAGTCATTGCAGTTACTCTCTTATCACCAGTATCTAAATAACCAGTTTTTAATTTATGATTAATATTTTGTAAACTTTCATCAATTTTTTGAAACTTTAAAGGTGTCTCTGGATTTGGAATTTCACCACTCAGTTTTTTATCCATTTCTTTAAGCTAAAATAAAAATACAATATTTAATTTCATATATATAAATTATTTAATTTTCAATATTTTAAATTATAGTGTATTTTATTAAATTGTAATACAGGTCTCCCACTTGCATGCTTTTTAAGTCAAAATTGTGTATCTCTGTGTATCTCTAAAACTAGAGATATGCAGATACCTGTTTCAATTTTTTTTAAATTTCCATAAACCACTAATGAAAAATTCATTAAACAATTTGAAAAATACATTTTTGAAAAATATCACTTATGACCTTAAATTTTTTTTATCTATGGTTAAAACAGATTCATAAATTTCATTTGGCCATTCTGTTTGTTAATGCATCCATTCATGTATATCAAATTTAAGCATTTCTGGACTCACATGGTTTTCAGTTTACATGGATTTTTTTGGCATTAACTATATAAGTCAGGAGTTATAATTCAATATAAATTTAATTTCACAACAACAATTTATTAAAAATCTAAATGATCTATACTAAATTTCTAAATTGCTTTAGAATAACATCTAGGTTAATAAAATATCTTGTTTTTAATATTTTTATTTTATAAAATAAATCACTTTATATTTTCACTTTATCAAAAGTACAATGTTATGAATGAAATTTACAACATTGAATTATTATTAAAAATTTTAAAAATCATCATTGGGTAATTGATCTAGCTCCTTTTTCATAAAATATAAACTTATGATCTATAGTCAAATAAAATGTCAATGCTCAGATTTTACCATTAGAAATTATTACTTGATTTTATATACAGTAGGACCTCTATTTACACTTAATTCATTAAAAAAATTTCTGTATAAATTAAAAATGGTAAAAATCTAACAATGCTTAAATTAAATATACCTTGTATATAAACATGTGCATTGATAAATGTAATTGCTAGATAAATTTAATGAACATACTATAACCATAGATATGTAAATTTAAGATCATAAGTGATATTTAGAAAAAAAATTTTTTTAATGAACTTTTTACTCACATCTTATAGTTTTTATTTGTGCTGGATTTCTATAAGTATCTACATATCATTGAAACAACAGAACTCAAAACTATGTAATTAGGAGACTTTAAATATATAAAATATTTTCTCAATTTAAATTATCACTGTATACATATGTAATATAAAATAAGGGAGGTCAAAAAGTTGTTACTCTCACAATGTTTTGTGTGTGCTACAAATCTAATTGTAAACAATGATAGGTTGTTATCTTTCTAATACAAATGCATTTTTTGTTTTGACAGGTCCTCTTTAATTGGAGTTAGAAGTGTGATAATAGATAATGTCATCATGCTAGAAAAAACTGAGTATCGAGTCATGACATAGTTCATTCATCTTCAAGGAGAAACTACATAAATAATCCACAAAGATGTCAGCTGAGTATAGTGAGGAATGTCCATCATATGAGACTGTGAAACAATAAAAACAGAAATTCAAATGTGGTTGCATCTACCTACAGGATAATCCAAAAGAAGGCCATTCAGTAAGCTCATGGCCTTTTGGATTGCCTTGCTGTCTATTTTTTTGGACAGCAAAGGTGTCATATTGACAGATTTCATACAAAAAGGGTCAATGGGTATACTATAGGAACTTGCTGCAAAAGTTACAGGATAGTATCAAGAAAAGACATGGCTTTAAGTCAAAAGTTGCTGTAAGCTGACAATGCATCCATACAGAAACAGTCACTTTTCTGCATAAATATTCTTACAAAACCTTGCCCTATCCCCCATAATCTCCTGACCTGGCATCTTTAGATTTCTTCCTGTTTTAAAATATGAAAAAACATTTACAGGGAAGAAGTTTCTTCGATGAGAAGGTCATTACTGCTATGGAGAACTGGTTTGCCTCCAAATCTGCAGACTTCTACAAAGATAGGATTAAATAACTGTTCCACAGAAGTGATAATTGTATAGCTCTAGGAAGTGGATATGTAGAGAAGGAAGAGTTGAAGGACCAATTTCAGATCTCTGGCATCTCCACATTGCGATGAGGGTAAGAACTTTTTGGCCTCCCTTTTGTTTTTGTGTGTGTGTACATGTATGTGCACAAGCACATAGTTTTGTATAGGAATAATTGATTTAGATAAACCCAAAATTAAAAAATCCAACTTAAATATTTTGTATGTCAAAATTTCTTAAAAAAAATTATCTCCATAACTTAGTAAATAGCACAATATTGCAATTTTACATGGTAATTTATAGTAATGGTCATGACATTAATATAACCATATTTATAGTAATTATTGATAATGCTACTAGAAACAAATGTCGCAGTAAAATTGTCATAACATGTAAATTGTATATATGTCATATGATAGTTATATGTTTCATTTAGTCTATCTACAAAGACTTACATTTTTAATTTACAATACAATATGCACATTTTTATTTCATGTAATTTATGTAGATAAACTCAATTTAACACAACAATGCCAGGAACATAAGTCTTATAAGGCCCGATCCACACTGTTCGATCTCTCTCCGGTCAAATATTTCTGCATTGCTCTGTAATGATCCTGTTCATACTATGGGTAACAGTCAAATTTCATCCAATCATGCTCCAGTCAAGGTTGATCGAAACAAATATTTCACTGAAGTGTGACAAAATTTGTTTGGACTTTCACACTATTAGTATATTGCTTTCTTTGTTCAATCAACAGTCATTCCAGTGTTTTTATTGTTTTAAAAGTTTAAGTTATATGGCAATAATTTTTATATTGTTATTAATAGAGCAATTGTTTTTTATTTTAGATGAAATGCTCATTGAATTAGTCAAACACAAATCAGGTTTATATAATTTACAATCACCATAATATAGTGATGATAATTATAAGAAAATCCATTCAAAAATATTTTAAATTTATCATCATCTATTAAATGAGAATACAGTGTGTAATATTATCTTTTACACTTTCTTTGCATTAAACATGGATGCACTCATATCTTGTCTTTTTTCACTTGTTAATATTTTTATCATCAGTTAAGCTATTCTTGATGAGAACTCCTCAGATGAAAAATTTAATGCGATAATTGCTAACTCCTCAGAAAAAAATTTTCTACAGCACACAAGCAACTACATCCAACCTGGAGACCAGTTTCAGACTTACTGCTGAGAGAATTTATGAACAAGTTGTAAAATGACTGGACTGAGCATGGAGAAAGATCGAATTGTGAACGGCTCGATAGTGTGGATTGGGCCTAAGTCAGAAATGCAGATACTTTTGTTCTTATAATAAATCTCAAAAACAAGAAATTTATTTAGTGTTGAAAATATGTCATATCTTTAATTTTTCCGGTCGAATGACAAAAAGTAAAAGTTCACTTTATTTTTGACATTTGATAAAACTTGTTTTTCAATATGAAGGCTGTTCAACATTTAATGAACTTTCATATATTAGAAAGATCATTCTTATAAATGTAGTTAAACTTTTAATGCTTTTTTAAAACATTTCCCATAATATATTATTTTTGTTAATGAAAAATTGATTCAAATATACCCTAATTATTATTATTCTTTATTTTTGGATATTACATTTATTTTAAGAGTTAAATTATCTTTCACTCATTTAGATCTCAGAATTAGAAAGTAATTTTATAGAACTGCCATCTTCCTGACAAACTCATTTGGTTAGTGATATCATGGCTAAATATCACTGAAAGCAAATGAAAATCACATGAAATTGATTAAAAATTAATCTCTTTTTTGACAATTTACCACCAGAAAATTATAAATTGTAATGATGGTGGCACAAATCATGTAATTATGTATCTATAAACAAACTGTTGCATAACTGATGATATAGATGGACATATAGAATTTGTAAAAATTATCCTAAGCATTTGTCCACTAGAATATAAGTAAAATAAAATTAAAATTGTTTGATAATTTTTATAAATGAAATTATGTTGCTTGACAATTAAATGAGTTTCAATTGCAGTGTTAATTTGTTGCTTTATTTTTAACAATAAAGCATTTTATTAACACTGCTTATAAATATATAATAATAATACTGCTTAAAATTTTGTTTTAAATAAATTAATTTTCATTATTTTTTTTCTGATTAGTGTACTTAAAGACAAAACTTTATTTTGGAAATTAAATAATGAAAAAATTTAAACAATCATCATGAAGTTTCAGTTGTTCTATTATTTTGTAGTTAGTAACAATTTTGAAGTTAAATCTAAGCATTAGAAATTTAGTCAGGTCCAGACTCTGGAATCTGTTTTACTATCAGATATTTGATAGTTTTGAATAGAAGTCATTCTCTATTTACTTACAAGTTTTTTCAAATATGAAGTAGAAAAAAAAAAAAAAATTTAAAATTTAATTAAAAAAAAAAAATTTTAAAAAAAAAAAAAAATGGATTTAAAAGATACTTTAATGAAAATGAAGACAGGTGGATAGTAAGGAATATTCATTGTAATCCTAAAACTAGTGCAATTAAATTAACTTTTGAAGTGCAACGAATGTTTAAGAAATCCACAAGTGTTGAAACTGTAAGAAATGTTTTGAGGAGATATAATTTTCATGGTCGAACAGCTAGGAAGAAACCATTCATAAATGAAGTGAATCTGGAACAGAACAGAACAGAGTTCCAGAATTCTGGAACTCTGTTCTGTTTGTAGATGAGAGTAAATACAGATTTTTCCAGAATTCTTGAGGTTGATTTATATGTCTTAGCAAATTCTAGTCTAACTGCCATAAATAATACAAAGTGTTCATAAAAAAGTCATTTAAAATTACATACATAACTATTCAATACAGTACAATCGACTTTGCAGTAGGAACTCCATTTGTTATGAAATCAAAATTAAAAATGGGAAACCAATAAAGCTGTAGTAATGCATATCTGCCCATCAGTTTTACTGGTACAATATGTGAATTATTTTCATTTCTGGATTATGCATAAGGCAGCAGTTCAATTATAGAAAAGCTCATCTACTTATCAATGAATAATAAAGAATAAAAATTTTTTATCATTTAATATGACAAATAATTTCATTATTTATAATAATTTGCTTGGTTTTAAAGGCCACATTTTAATTTCTTTAAATAAATAAATCATTGTTTAATCAGAAATTATTGATATTTTTGATATTTACTTAATTTTTATTTTGTCTACAAAAAATTGCTTCTCTATGACTTGGTTTAGGAGTTCTTACTTTATATGAGCAAACTCCAGGAAAAATTTAATTTGTAAAATTGAGGACTGTTTGTAATGCAACTTTGTATGTTTTCTTGGTAAATGGCTGTTCATAAAAGGTTTAAATTGATAATTTATTACAAGAACAAAAGTAATTATATGCATATACAAGATAGAAGAAAAATTATTCCTCTCCAAATAACTTGATAACTATACAGATTTCAAAAATCTGTTAATGCTAACATATAGGAAGTCATGAATGAACTAGTCATTTGATTTTGAAGAAGTTTTTTTAGGGTGTTTAGAACTGAAAGCAGAACAAGTTTGGCTAATTGGAAATTTTTCCCTATCTTATTCTGTTAGGGTTTATGAAATCGGATTTGCAAAATCAATTCATTTAAAGATCACCATTAGATAGCCTACCTATGACTTCCTATTTGTTGGCATTAACAGATTTTTGAAATCTCTGATTTTGAAGGAGTTTTTTTAGGGTATTTAGAACTGAATGCAGAACAAGTTTGCTAATTGGAAATTTTTCCCTATCTTATTCTGTTAGGGTTTATGAAATCGGATTTGAAAATGTATTCATTTGCATAATCAATTCATTTAAAGACCACCATTAGATAGCCTACCTATGACTTCCTATTTGTTGGCATTAACAGATTTTTGAAATCTATAATAGTTATCAAGTTATTTGAAGGGGTACAGACTTTTTTCCGCCCTATATATAATAAAACTAACACACAATATTTTCATATTATTTTCAAATTTCAAATTACTGACTGATAATTTTGAGTTCTTTTAAAGCAAAGAATCAAAATATAAGCACTTTAACAGCAGGAAATGATGTAGATAAAATATTTTATTACAATTAACATTTTCAATTTAAACATATTCTTTAGCACAGACAATATTGAATTGCATACTAAATTTAAATAATAAACAATGTTCTTGAATTGCTGTAAAACTATTCAAAAATACAAAAAATCTGAAATTGCAGTATTTTAAAAATGAAATATGTATTAGATCATGAGATAAAGATAACTAAAAAATATAAAATCAGACACAAAATTAAACTACCAATAATATAATTCAAAAATAGAAGCACTTGATAAAAAAAAAAAGACATCATTTTTATGGCAATGTTAAAATAATCATTGTTCATAGTGAGTAGTCATGTTTTTAAGACTTTCTATAGGTTGTTCCTTAATTTTATCTTCTGCTTGATTTTGCCATACTATCTCTATAGCTTTCTTTATTCTTATAAATATCTTAAATAACTTTTTTCTTATTACATGCTGTTAAAATTGACTTCTATTTTCTATTATTTTTATAAAATCTCCTAGCAATGCATTGTTGAAAGCTTTGTTTTATCACTCTTATTCTCATATGTACACAATTTACAACAAAGTCGAAAAAGATATTGACATTTCTCCTTCTATAACAAGAAATATGAAGCTCATACCAACAGAGTCTGTAATTTCATTTTTTCCATGAGTGTTGTTTGTTGTATTTTTAATCAGCCAACTTCATTCTAAACCCTATTGTCATTATATATTTTGGCAGCTGACATTGCAAGGTTTATTTATAAAAACAACTTTTTTTTTTATTTTGTGCAGTTGTCTTTTTTAGGTGTCATATCAAAATGGAAAATAAAATGGAGATTTTTGGCATGTTTTGCTTTTTTATTACCGAAAAGCTTAGAATGCTGTTCAATCAAGAAAAAGTTATGTGAAGTGTATAGAGATATGTTAACAGAATACCAGTGCCAAAACTGGTTTGCAAAATTTCATTCTGTGGAGAAGATGTGTTAACAGAATGCCAGTGCCAAAACTGATTTGCAAAATTTCATTTTGACCAATAAAGATGCACCACATTCTGGAAAGTCAGCTGAAGCTGATGATGACAATAAAAAGGTATTGGTTGAAGCAAACTGCTGAGTAACAACATGAGAAATTGCTACAAGATTGAATTTTTCGAATTCAACCATTCATGACCATTTGAAAACATGAACTCAACATTTGGGTGCCATGTTTTCAAAGAAAGATTTGCTCATCACACATTGACACCTGTGATTTGCTGCTCAAACATGAAGAAAATGATTCTTTTCTGAAATGAATCATAACTGGTGATGAAAAATGGATTGTTTATAACAATGTTGAATGCAAGCAATCATGGAACAAAAGAGATGAGCTGGCTCAATCACTCCAAAAGCTGATATTCCTCAAAAATAAAAAAATAATGTGATGCTCTTTGTTTGGTGGGATTTCAAGGGAATTTTTTTTTTAAGCTTCTATCTTCAAAAGCTGATATTCCTCAAAAATAAAAAAATAATGTGATGCTTTTTGTTTGGTGGGATTTCAAGGGAATTTTTTTTTTTAAGCTTCTATCAGACAATTCCACAATTAATTTGAAAGTGTACTGCCACCAATTGGACAAATTGAGTGATTCCATCAAACAGAAGGGGCCAGAATTGATTAACAGAAAAAATTTAGTGTTTCACCATGAAGTCAAATCATGGTGGAACACTAACCTCACTTACCTTACTCCAATACATTTTGCCATCTTTCTGGTAGTAGCATGATTCCATGCTTGATAGAATTTTTGATCTTTTCTTGCAGAAAACCTGATGAACCAAGTGATTTTTGACATCCTCATTTAAATTAAATGTTTTGCCATCTAAAGAGTTCTGTTAAAACCTGATGAACAAAGTGATTTTTGACATCCTCACTTAAATTAAATGTTTTGCCATCTAAAGAGTTCTGTAAATACTGGAATAAATGATAATTGGAGGGTGCCAGATCTGGTGAATATGATGGGTGTGGTAGCACATCACATCCAAGCTGTTTCAAAAATTCTACAAGCATGGAATCATGCTACTACCAGAAAGATGGCAAAATGTGTTGGACTGAAAATGGTCAATATAAAATTAAATAAAATATATATATACTATAAAAAATGTCAATATATAATTAAATAAAATATTTATATACTATAAAAAAATTGTCTATTACCAGAAAGAAGGCAACATGTGTTGGACCAAAATGGTCAATATATAAATTAAATATTTATATACTATAAAAAAATTGTTGTTCATTTTCATGCAAAAAACAAAATTACTTTCTGAACAATCCTATATGGCAAGCATGAGATAATGAACAATCTGTGGAAAACTTAGAGAGCATGGCTGTTTGCAATGAACAATGGGTTTTTAAATTGTCATAAAAAATAGCTTTTCTTCATTTTATTTTTTAAGTGCTTGTTTTTAAAATGTATTAGTTTCAAAATGGTAGATAAGTCATTTTCATTATAGTTAGTATATTAATGAAAAAATATAAAATCAATTCTAATGCTGAATTTACAGACGAAGTAAATCCATGAATTACAGGCCTAACAGAAAATACTTAGATATGATTTTTGTTTTTGTATTACAGGTTTTCATATTCAATACAATAAAACTAGCAATATTCTGCATGAATAATATGATTTACATTATACAATTTAAAATAGCAATTGAACAATGAGAAACTTGATGTATTTTTATCATCTTCAAGCTCAATACTAAAATTTTTCTTCTTCTGTAACATCCTTTTCATAAAAATTTTGAAATGCTTTCTTTCTTTCACAAAAATTCTACACTGTTAACACAGCTTTTCAATGATATGTTAAAAAATATGACATTGAATTCTCTGAAAACACTAGAATGCATTTATATATAAATGGTTGATGCATCAGTCTGTCAATTAGAATTCTAATTAATTGTGAAATGTTCTTTTGTTTTGACTATACCAGAAATCTCTTTAATCAGTACTTCTAAATCTTATTATAACATTATTTTTAAAGTTAATATTTTTATTTTTACAATTATACAAAAATTTTAGGCAAAATTTTGAGTTAAGAAATATGTGATAAGATTTATTAATCAAATCTTCTTATATAATATTCAATTTTATGTGAAATATTTTTCATAACTTTATATTTTTTTTCCAAATACCAGTGTGTATATATATATAAGAAAACAAATATGTATTGTATTTGTAGATATCAAGCACAAACATGTTAGTTTACATTATAAAAACTTTGTGTTAATTGATTAATAAACAATATACAAAAACAAATCTTTATTATATTACTAGAATATCATCATTCCATGCAGTGTTGCTTCCTTTTCAGTCAAGGAACAATATGGTGCTATCATGTTATGTAGATGCTAGCACTAGAGTTCAGCTGCAGCCCTGGTAATTTTTGACTCAGAATTTATTAAAAAGTTATTTTTCCAACTTATGCAAAATCAGAGTTATGTAAAAAGATTGGGACAATTATTTGCTTAAGTTAGGAGTGATCATGTTTGTAAATCTACTTTAACACTTTCATTATAGGTGGATGCAAGATATCCATCAAAATATTAATTTTGTTGGATCTTAATTGCAATGGGAATGCTGTGTTCTTATCCACAAAACTATTAAATTTAATAATTATTTATATTGGATTAATTGTTAATTCCCCTCATAACATTATTAATGATTATTTACAATTTATGGTATATACACATGATCATTCCAAATTAGTGTGTAACAGAATTTTATATATATTCATCTTTATTAGGTAAATAGTATATAATTTGCAATAATTTTTTGAAATTACTAACTTCGTATTATATTTTTAGTTGATTTTTAACATTATATATTTGCATCAGGTATCACTTATTCCACATCCATTTCATCTTGAAATTGTTTTCCTAGCATAGAGAATCATTTTTGTATTTTGTTATTCTCATAAATTAATAAATTGTAAAGCATATCTACAAATTTCTTTTCTTTTGGTTTTATGATTTTCTAGCTGCATGTATTAATGTTATATGATATAATACTCTATGCAAACAAACTTAAATTCTGTTTTCTACATTATAGTTTATTTGTTATCAATATAAACCTCTGCACTATGATACTGAGCTAGATTCTTCTAAATATAAACCATAGTGATATTTAAGAATTTACTTTAAAAAATTTGAGAATTTCTTGTAAATTCTGTTTCAATAAAATTATGAAAAATCTCATTAAAAAAAACAAACTAAAACAAACTTTAAAAATGAAACGGAAATTGGGGTTCTTAATTTTTGCGGGAAAAATTTAAACGTTTTTCGAAATATTTTAAAAAAATTATCTTATATTTTATATTTTAAATATAACAAAAAACTAATATAATGAAAATAGAGCTTTCTATAAGTCAAAATATTGAATCTCTTGATTTTATTTGCATTCAAGCACTTCCTGCATTATTTGACCACTATTTCCTGCCATATGGCCTTGTACTTTGTCAAAACTACATGCCATCTACCAGTGAGAAAACCTACCTCACCTGTAAACAAACAAAATATGCTCTGAATGCACATTTTTATTCTTAATACTGTATACTTCTATGAAATTTAATTTAGAGTATTTTATTTTGAAAATGTTATATAATAATTTTTAAAATATATATATAAAATCAGAATTTTCAAATATTTTTTTTTTTTAAATTATCAATCATATTTGAATTCTGAATAAATATTACTTATTTATCAATTATAATCAAAAATATTTAAAATTTGATTTTTTTTACTTTTAGCAAATTTTTCATTCTCAGCAAAATTTCCAAATTTTTAAACACAAGTCAAATATTCAGCCAATCCAGCAATGGGAGCATGATGTGGTGTCTAGACCTTCATGAAAATGTCAATTTGGACAATTTTTTTTTTAAATCATTAACAAAAGTAATACAAATAAACATTTCTTCCTGTTTCTGGGATGGCCTATGAGTTTCAAATACCTATCATGAAAGTGTTAATTATTTAACAGATAAAATCCTTTGCAATTGCCAAAATCAATATAGTCTATTGATTTTTGGTCTAAATCTATTGTATAATTATTACTCACATTAATTTTTAAACAAAGTAAAGTAATATATTTCAATATAAAATATTGTATTCTCAATGTTTAAATATTAATACATGTACTTATAGGAGATAAACAATACTTTATCTGAATAAATTTCAATATTTTAATTATGAACAATTTACTAATAAATATAGATAATCCTTAGCTCCCTACACAGTAGTTAGGTAGCTGTAAAAATTTTATGTAGTGCAAAACAGTGTTTACTAAGAACCAATACAAGACAAAAAAAAACCAATACAAAAAGGTGTATTATATTTCCAAATGATAAGAAAAACATACAATTTTATTTTTATAACTATCAAAAATTTAATTTTATTAAAAATATAAATAACTGAATGAATTTCTTACAAATTGTGATTGATATATATATATGTTAAGATATACTCATTTTTTTCCCTCTATCACTGCTAAATACCATCAAATAAGATCATTACTATTGCAGAATATTTTCAATTTCAGAATTTTTTGCAGCATCTAATTTTTGAAAATCAGATACAACAGATCAAGAATTAAAAGATCAAGTAATCTAGATTTGTTTGCTTTAGCATGATAGATCTTCATAAATTTCTGAATCTAGAGATAAGCATTTTTGAAGCTTTCTTTGTTTAAATTTTGTGATGCTTTGAAGGAATTCTAAAATATGGGGATTTCCCAATAATTTTTTTTTGAATAATGGCTAAGAAGTCAATAGCAGGGATTCATAAAAAAGAATAGAAATGCTTAAAAATCATATTTATAATAATAGCAAAATTTTCCCCACAAACTCAAAAATACAGTGGTACCTTGGTTAACGGCGGCCTCCGATAACGATGTACTTGGTTAATGACAAGTGGTTGTAAGAAAAAAAAAAGTCTTGTTAACAACACATGCTTTCGTTAACGACTCCCGATTATGTGAACTTCCGACAAAATAGAGCTCTATAACAGCTCGTAATCGCATCACGTGATTCGTTAGCTCAGTTGTTAATCGTTATTTTTTTTTAATCATAATCAGTTCAAATCCGACATTATTATTATTAAAATTAATAAAATTATAACCATATAAAAATATATTTAAGTAAATGATAATTAACATATAGTAATGAAAACAAATTATTTAATTAATTAAAAATAGACGTGCAACAGTTCACTAGTTTTTAGTTTCCTAAAGATGTTTTCTAGATTATTATTTTAAATTCTGCGAACAAAGTCTGATTATATTGTTTGTTTGTGTTATATATTACTCGACACCTGCAAGTTGTTAGACGTCGCAGTTTCAGATTCCATTAGAAGGAAAAAACATCTGTCCAAGATCCTACAGTTCATATAGACAATAAATTGGCGAGTGCGTGTTACTGTTCAATCGCCATCAAAAGGCAAAATAAAATCTTATCTGTATAATAATCATTAAATCTATATGCTGTTAATCAGTATTTATGGGTTCGTTTGTCAAAAAACTCCGAAGTGAGCCCAATTGTTCTTCTGAAGATTGATAATTAAAAACTGTTTTCATGAACAATTCATTTTAATAATGTTAATTTTTTTTGTAGGAAATATAATTAATGATATTTTCCCATATTTTTAAAACATTTTAAATGAGTTTTATCTGCATTTTTAATATTTACTATGGTTGTGGGAAGGAGCCAGAACGAATTAATCAATTTTCAATTAAATCCTATGGGGAATCGTGCCTTGGATAATTGTTAACCAAGGTACCACTGTAGTGTTATGTGCAGCTTACCAAAATTCTCTAACGAAATCTCTGCTAGAATGAAATCTTGTTATATAAGTAGAGTTATGTGAAAATTGCTACAATTTTCTAATTGTTTTAGAGTGAAACAGTTGTAGAAGTACTGTGTTATATAGGGGTTGAGTATATATTCGTATTAATTACAGGAACAATTTAATAACTACCATTTTGAAACAAAATCTAAACTAGCTTATTAGATCTTAAAAAGAAAATAAGTCTGATAAGCTAGTTTGGATTTGGTCCTAAATTAATATAAAACAATTGTTAATTTAGTTTATACCATTTTAAATATACAACTAAATTGTTTACATTTTCAGGCTGAAGTTTATTTTTATACAAAATTTTATTTGAATGCTAATTTACGTTATTAGTTAAAAAAAAATATTGATTGTATATTTTCAGATAATCATATCTTATAACTTTCTCATTTTATTCTTAAACAACTATTTATAAACAATGATTAAAGTTTTATAAAATATTTTTAAAAAATTTTTATTTTTTGAAAAATTATAGTTATTTGTATTAGCTGCAATCATTCAAATTATTGCTTTTGATAACATGATTCTCAATCCTTTGCAAAGTATAAAATATTAAAAAGTTATTAAATAAAACAGATAATTTAGATACATATATTAAGATCTTAATTTTTTAAAGCATTCAAATGTATACTTAAGCAAATTTTTAATAATACAAGCAAAAAATAAGCTTCATTAATAGAAAATATTTTATTCAAGGAAATTTGTGAAATGAAGAAAAAGCAAAACACCAAGCAAAACAAAAGCCCATGCAAAACTTTATTAGAAGCAGCTTCTACAGTTAGAAAAATTATCATGCATGAAATTGATAAAGATAAATATTATATACGATAATCATACAATTTATACAGAAATTATAAAAATGACTGTATTTTAATCATAAATCCTGTGTTCAATAATTTTGAAAATTTAGAGCAACAGAGTTTTTCAAAATAATTTATCAATGGTTTCACTTTAATCTTCTCACTCACCTTATTATTAAAAATATCTTGAGATATGCTTTTCGCTTCAGTGTTTGATATTTTTGGTGTACTTTTACTTTGACGTGCTGCCTGTTCCAGTTGTTTGATATTCCAATCATTTGCACAAATTTTGCCAACTTTAGGAACATAAACATCACTTTTAATAACCTTAGCAGATTCTTTCTTTAACTGTTGTTCTAAAAGCTTTATACTTTGGTTGTTTCCTCTTTTCCCAGTTTTGTTGTGTGTACTCGAAACTTCACTACTACTATCACCACTTCCATGATGCGATCTCAGTCCTGCATCTTTTCTCATTTTCTCCTCTAAATCTCGTACACGTGTATTAAAAGAAGCTTTATCAACTGTACCTAATAACTTTTTATAAGATTTTAATGCCACTTCTTGCGGTTCAATTTCCTGAAATAAAAAAGTTAAATATTAAAAACAACAAACATATCTTCCCATTTTATAATATTGTACAGAGTGACTTATATAAACCCAAATCGAAAGTTTTTGTTCTAGCATGGTAATGAATAAAAAGAAACTGATCAGATTTTTAGATATGCCTTGTTTAATGTTTTATGTGTGGGCATCATATCATATGCTAAAAAGTAACCACTTCTCTTTATGTGATGTTTCATGTTGTTGCTAATGTTGTCACGAACGGGTTTTCTGCCCGAACGTGACCCATCGGGACCCGCGCCCCAACCACCTTTGGCTCCGCACTTAACTTGATGTTAATGTTAATGTCATGCGTTTCGAACCATTTGGTTAAATGAGAGAATCCAAAACCAATGTACTCCATGAATAAACGTAACTATTTTTATTGTTAAACAATTAACGAAGAACTTACAATGTATTATTAGTAACAATTTAAAATAACAACTGGTCTTCTCGAAAATAATCTTTAAAAACCTCTCTACTTGGTGATACTTAATAATCAGACTTCTCCTGTCGCCGTCAATCTCCAACACAAAACACCAGTACAACAGTCCACAACAAATGAAGTTAATTATACCAAGGACGGTGTTACTTGGACACTGGACAAACAGATATTCCACGAGGACAGGACGGGACAGGAACTACCAAGCAGTATAACCACGATACGTTGAAACGCTGGAGAAGACCACACCAGCTCCGTCTTCTGGCCACTATTTATATTGTAATTAATTTGCATATGCAACATGTAGAAAATAAAAATACTGAAACAATAACTGGTGACTCTTCCTTCCTTGATTATATTTCACAACAAGAATATTTAACTAAATATAAATTATTATTTTCCAATAAAACTATTTCGTCCGTTTTCTTCTAACGTCCTCCTCCCCAACATATGGTCATGACATCATACTTTGGCCATTTGCCGCGACGATTCCAGCTGCTTCGGACGCATCTTTCCAAGGTAACAGTTTAAATTGATAATTCTTTGCTTTTTTTAATTCATTCTGCCCCACTTTTTCTTAGAATCCTTACAATGTGTTTTAATGTAGTAAATATAGCACCATTGAAATACTAGCAATCCCTTTTGCAATATTTTCCTCTTAACCATCAAGTATACTGAGTTTGTTACAGTAAACTCTTTCCTTAAGATACTTCCACAAAAAAGTCTAGGCTGGTAAAATCTGTGATAGCCACATTCTTTGAAATGACATGGTTGATAAAAAACACTGAATTATCTCCATGGATGCATGGTGCATGACATTTTACATTTCTTGCTGGACAGTCTCCTATTATTTCCACATCATCCAATTTTTCAACAAATTCTGTAAAAATTTGCAAATATGAATAGTGTCCAGTGTCTGCTAACAGTGATCTGATATATCTTTAATTGAGAGATGATCTTCTGTGCGGATATGGCATACCATGTAAAGTCACAAATTCTAACAAAGATCAATAATGCTAATTACAACTAAACCTAACAGTTCTAGCGACCCTGCAATCCAGAGTTCGGCCTGAGCTCAGGTCTTCTTCTAAACTCTAATATAATTAACTTCAAAACAATCTAGTAACAATTGACGTTAACTGGCAAAAACAAAACCAGAAACTGAAACTTACAACTAAAAGTACCAATTAAATGTTAAAACTAGACAAACAAAGATGTTAAAAACTTATGCTAATAAACTGAATTTCTCAAAACAAGTTAGATAATAAAAAATATAAATTTATTAGATTTCAAAACACTTATAAAAAGTTTGTTAAAAAGCAACTGCTTAACTCATCAAAATTTATAAAACTTAGAAAGCACTATCAAGCAGCAGAGTATTACACTTTAAAAATTTATTAGAACTTACGTTTTTGGCTTTTGCAAGCCATCCTCAGGTTCATATACAGTTACTTATGCTATTCTAGAATTTTTAACAAAAAATTTTTTGTGTTCTATATAATTTAATATAATTTGTCTATAGTTAATATAGTTAGATATTAAGATATGGTTAGATATACAAGATATAGTTAGATATTATTAGATATTAATTAGTTCCAACAACAAGGTTACTATGGTTACATAGTAACCTTGTTGTTGGAACTAATTGATATCTAATAATATCTAACTATATCTTATATATTAAGATATAGTTAGATATCTAACTATATTAACTATATAATTTAATATAATTTGTCTATAGAACAAAAAATTTTTTTTTGTTAAAAATTCTAGAATAGCATAGTAACTGTATATGAACCTGAGGATGGCTTGCAAAAGCCGAAAACGTTAGTTCTAATAAATTTTTAAAGTGTAATACTCTGCTGCTTGATAGTGCTTTCTAAGTTATATAAACTTACAAAAAGTGTTAACAAATGCTTTATTGGAACTATAATAAAGCAACAATCAATCAATCAACAAAACTTGTTTAATCCAATTCAAATATCAAAACAACTATTCACAAGAAACAAATCTTAAATACTAATTAAATCTACTATCTCCACCACCGATACAAACTTCAAACAATTGTAGACCTTTACAAGAATTCCAATGTCACTTAGCCAACCTTACATTGATGCAACACTTCGGTGAATCGTTGGTTGCATCGGCTTTTATATCAAGTGATGTACAGGCCTATGTTGCTTTATTTACATAAATACATGTAATAAGTTTAAATTTATTAGCTTACAGAGTTATTCATTCATGTCATCCTCTTTACAATTTAATTATACCGTGAAAAAAACATCGATACAGAATCATTCTTATTTTCTCATATTGGATCAGTGGTAAACGTATTTAGATTAGATGATGACGTCATTACCCAGGACAGCTCTTCTAGAGGACGGTTTCCGATTCCATAACATGTGATAGCTAACTACTATGACAGGGAATGTGGAAGTCAGTCAACAAACTAAAATATAATATGTTAGATAATAATGAAAATAACAATAAATAATAAAAGTGCATTAAAACAATCTATTTTACAAAGTATTTAATTTTCAGTAGTAATATTATAAACTGCATTTTTTTCTTAATATTGTTAAAATTTACTATTAATATACATTTTTTTTTTTTTTAATCAAATCAGATTTAGAATATTTTTTTGAAAGATATTTTGTAGAACTTGTGTTAAATATAATTCATATCAAAAAGAAACATTGCTAGTTTATAAGAAAATTATGAAAAATTCATTTTGTTTTCCCTTAAATTATCAATTGTTAATTTGTGCTTTAAACTTAATACAGGGTGATTTTTGATATAGAATTGAACCCAAAATTATGTTAGTCCAAAATTGATGGTACGAATTCATCTCAAAGTATGTTTGAATTGAAAGGCATATCTTGCTATGTTATGTAACATACATTATTGAATGTTAGATAGCACCAATGGCACAACAGAGAGTGAATGACAGGATGACTTACTCTGTGGAAGAATATTTTATTATGCATAGTTATTGGATTACTGACTCTTCCTCATAACACAACAGCAGTTCAGGATGAAATTTGGTATGCAACACATACAATCAAAGTTAACAATACATAAACTTAGCATGAAAACTTGAAACTTTAATGGGATCCCTTTTTGATGAATGTGAGAAATATCAGTTGCCAATGCTGGAATTCATAGTAACAGATGTGACAATAACCTCCACAAGAGGTTGAAACCATTGGATAGTCCATTTGAAGCTTAGAAAAGGATTACTGCAGACTGCTGTGGAGACTATATTGACCAACATCATGAATCAATCAGTCTTGGGCACCTTGCCAAAGCTGAATATCACTTGGGATGAACTCTATGAAATTTGTTATATTTCTAAAAAATCTTTGTAGCAACTGCTGCAGGAGTCAGGATACGCTTACTTGACTTGTCAAAGGGCAACAAAAAAGAAAGATTGTGAATATACAGAATAACAATGAAACATCAGCTGTTGGAACCAGATAAGGAGAAGAGTTCAATATGGCTTGTAGTTTTAGGAACTATTGCACAATTCACTGGGAATACTCAACATTGCATAGTTTATAGGCAAAGCTTGGTTCCATTTGTCAGGGGTCAGATTTGGAAGATCAGATCTTGGAATTTCAAAATTCCAAGATCTGATCTTCCAAAAATCAAATCTTGGAATTTTGAAAGTTCAGAGAAAGTGGGAGTTTGGTTGTGAGGATGTTAATTCTGACCTGTCCTATTTTATTTTATTATGCACTTTTATTATTTATTGTTATTTTCATTATTATCTAACATAAACAAAAGAAATAAGTTCACCTAGATATTAAATTTGAGAAAAATCCTAAAATCAATTAGATTTTATTAAAACTGTTATTTTCAATTAGATTTTACTATATTTATCTTATATTAGAACATATAAAATTAATTAAATTATAGTTAACTAATTATTGCTAGCATTTTTAAATAAAAATAATTGATTAATTTTTAAAAGCAAAAATTAATGAAGTATTTAAACTTTATTTGGAATAACAAACAAGTTTTCACTGCAACAAATTTGTCAAATAATCATAGTTTAACTTATTTTTGTAGAATTTCTTTCTATTGTAGCCAATATTGTAATTTATTTAAAAGAAAGCCAGTGTTGAATAATTATTTTATATTTAAATGTCCAATTTAATATTGCAAGCAATATTAAATTGGACATTCAAATATAAAATAATTCCATCTAGACCTCCAAATATCCATTCCCATGAAAACAGAGGATATAGGACAAGTCTGTCAAATTTCATCTGACCAACACTATTACTGAATAGAATGAGCTAATAGATTATAAACAGTCCAGTATTCCCAAATTCCAATCCATGAGATTTTCACCAAGTCCATAGCAAAATGAAGGGAAAAAAAACACAACAAGATCAATGCAGTCATTTTTTGCAACTATTATATGTTTTACAATATAACTATAAAATAGACCCATATTCTACTTTTAAAAACTCTACAGAGAAAAAAACTGAGGATTTTGAATAATCTTCCAAATTTTATCACTAAGGGCAATTTAATTGGTAATCCTACTTACTCTCAAAAATTTTTGATTTTTAGGAATATTAAAATTTAATGTTAAAACAAATTGCCATTTATGAAGATATTCAGTTGACAGTTTCTCATGAAATTCTTCAAAATAGCAGTAGTCCCTATTTTGATTTCATTTGTGTTATAACAACTGAGGATTTCATATCTTCAATTATAAAATGTCAGTAGCATATTGGACTTCAACTCACTAATGCCAATTCAAGTCCAAGTTTTTATTGATTAATATAAATAAATTAAAATTTTGTTGAAATTTTTGTTGATTTTTTTGGATTCCAATGTTTCTTTGCAAAAATCAAACTTAAAATGGTTTGGAATTATATTTGATTACTTTCCTATTTTGAATATTTTGCTATATAAAGTTACAAGTTGCATTCCTCTCACATCCCTCTCTCTCATGGACTTATTAAAGTGATATCATACCTGAAGGTATCTTGAATAAACAAATCTACTTGCAAAATAAAACTTTTACAGATAAAAACATTTTCTTCAGAAAGCTTGATCATTTTTAAAAGCAGGAATATTTAAGAGTTAGTTTAATTATTTTGCAGAAATTACATAAAGTTTTGCCTAATGTTTTGTCTATTTTGAATTACAACAATTTTGACATCAAAGATTCATTAAAATTGAACTTTTTCAATGTAAGTTATTTAAAACAAATTTTAAAAATCCCTTTTAGATGATTGAGAAGAAGAAAATTGAACTGTTTTATCTTTGTTCACTTCATAACCAAAAAAATTTTGCACAATTTTTAGTAGTAGTTGTTTATACAATACATTTAAAGAATTTAAAGTGATAATTGTAATACTGTTTGAAAAACCAATAAAAATATTAAACATTAAGAAAATAATTCTTTAAATGTATTGTATAAAGTGATAATTGTAATACTGTTTGAAAAACCAATAAAAATATTAAACATTAAGAAAATACTACAATTATATATTATGATTCAATGTTTAAAATTAGAACATTTTAGCATTAATAAAGAATGTAGGACATTCTATCAGGGATGCTGAGAGAAGTTTTCGGGCCCGTAACAAGGCCCCACTTAAAAAAGTGCGTCACATTGGTTTAATAAAAAAAAGCAATATAAAACATTAAGCATTTATTTAAAAAAGGCAAACAAATTCAAAATTCCATACATTACATACTATGTTATATTATAAAAAAGTTTATTCTGGTACAACTGCTTTAGGTGCTCTGTCGGCAGCCTGAGAACTATCGGACACGTTATGTGACACTTCATGCCCGAAGTCGGGCCCTTTTCGATGCCAGGTCCGTGACAAGAGTCACAGATGTCACCCCCTCTCAGTGGCCCTGCATTCTACTAATTGTAAGACTGTCCTACTGAAAAAAGGATAATGTTGCAACCCTATTGATAAATTTTAAAAAACATGGTTTTAATTTTTTCAAGTTTTATGGAATTATATTTGTTTAAAAAGTTTGCAGATAATTTACTGAATGTTAAAATCATGTTGATATTGTAATTTTATTTGAAGCTGATAGCTTATTTGTGAAAACTGTCATTATTTTATGGCAATTTATTGTAAGATCACAAAGAATTTATTGGATTATATCATCAGCATAGTGAAATAAATGAATTTTGGCTTTCCAATAGACCTAACACTGTCTTCCAATACTGTCATCAGGTATAGTCAAGCATTGATTCTGTGAAACATGTCTCATCTGTGAACAAAACTGTTCCCAGAAACTCAGTGGCTTTGAGATTCTTTCAATGTAGCAGAGGTGAAGCACAATTCAACTGACAGATTAGTTCAAGTCAAACTTCTAAGGTACGAACCTCAAAATCTATGCCCCAGAGAGGGTACACGTTGTGAGGACAAAAAGTATTTGTCTTGTCTCTTTCTACTACCCCTAAAGTTTGAGGGTAGAGTTTTTGATCACCCTGTATTATTTCTTATATATGGTAAATTTTACTGTCTTATTAATTTTGCATTTCAGTTCAGAAATTCTCGTTTTATTGCAGTGTGTTGTAGCCATTTGTCCTTAGTTTTTCAGTCTTCAGCCTTATCCAGTTCTTATTGGGTAATATCAAGATTATCCAGATAAGGATGAAAACAAGATAAATTACTTTCTATTTCTGTATTTTTTTGTATTTTTACCCACTATACTTGGGTAATGTTGCATCGCCTGATTAATCTCGGCATTAACCAGATTTCGTACATTATCTGTAACATACATTATAAAATGCATACAGTGCAGTATGTTAAGGTCATTCAAGTAGACCTTGCTTTCATAATTTCGTAGAACACTTGTAACACATTTGTGGAACACAGTGTTCTGGGGAACACTGGTTAAGAATCACTGCTTTAGACGTTCTTTAGTTTGTTATGAATAATGATAAGTCTATTCACATGGTCAGTTTAAAAATGTTCTAAAGATGACATATAACTCAAGAACAAAATCATCTGCAATACAAATGACATTTTCAATTTGTATCAACAATTTTGATAAACAGGTTGCTAAATGAATGCAATTTATGCATATCAGTAGGTAATTTGCTAAAAAGTACTGTATAATTTTCATAAAAATAAGCTATATGTATTTAATTATTCTAAAATGTACAAAGAACAGTATTAATATCAGAACATCCCATCTAATAATAATAGTAATATCTCAATATAAAAATTTTTTTTGAATAAATCTTTTATTTTTAAATAAATTTAAATAAAAGATCAATAACAAAGTGTAAAATTTGTAATTTCATTTGTAAAAGATCAACATTTGATTTTTTCATGTATACCAATTAATCAAATATATATTACTTTTTATCAGGATACAAATGAAAATTATTGAACAATTAGCACATATTGTGCAATAAAAATATTCCACACAACTCATTATGCCTGTACATGCTGCAATCTTGACATTACAAGTTTGGTTTTGAACTCTCATAAATAAGCAAAAATGAACATAAGTTGTAAATGATTAAAATTTATGGATTTTTCTCTAATAATGCTTACTGGGACATCATACATTATCTTATTAAACAAAGAACACAAAACTACAAGAATTGGATACAAAAAAGAATGCTTACAGACTATTAGAGCAGGGACTAAAACCAATGTATTACACATTGACCAATTACAGAATTTATTGAGTATATAATATCATTGTCATAAGTCAAGGCATTGTAAGTTGAATATTACTTGTATTAAGAAATTAGGCTATCTGTTATAATTTATATGATGTTACTTTTGATTGATATAACTTAGTTTCTTAAAATGGTCAACCAAATAGTCACATTTAAATTATAATAAATACCTTAATTTCTTAGTAATATACTTGGCTTACTTTTGAACACATTAGATATTTTTAACCTGTTCACTGCCTTTGCCATGGTAAGACATCAAGATGGCAGAACAAAAACGATAAAAAACAATAAAAAGTGATATAAATAAAATTCAATCCTGAATTATACAGTGGAGCTATCGTGGAGCGGTTTTTTGTGTTTATTGAATGAAAATAGGTCTCTCTGATGATGGGTCCTAAATTTTCCAATTGCTGAAATTTCTTTTTTAATTCTGTTCTAAAGATAGAAAATGTGAATGGATTGTATTTGCAGAATTTGGATTATTTTTCATCAAATCTTATTGATTCTGCTTTCTATTCTATCATATTTTAGTAATCTTATTGTGATTTTGGGATAAATTTATTTTTGAAATTTTAAGAAAAATATGGAATTTTACTATGATGAACTGTAAAATTCATAAAATTGAAA
>AYEL01022420.1:0-18403 GCA_000484575.1 Olivierus martensii
TCCTCACGCAGTTTATTTTCTTGTTGTAGAAAACGCGCTATGGTAGATTTTGGTACACCAGTTATATCAGGAGTCTACGATGGCTTGTATTAAATGGCTGGCTTTTAATTTTATCCAGCAAAGCAATTTTACTTGAAAGAGTAAAATCATTTCTTGGCATCTTGGCAAAGATTCAAAAACTTTAAATAAATTCGACACTGTAAATGAATATTGCTAGGTACAGTAACGATAGACTCTTTAGTACACGCACACTTGCCAGACTCATAACGATAGATAACTGATTCTCATCACGCTAGTGTTGCTGAATACAGTATTGTTATGTATTATTTACCAATGATATATTTACTTATAATTTTACTAAAGAACGGATAATAAACTCAGTGTGTCGATGATGTTTATGTTATAAGACGATAGGAAACGACCCGCTCCATTGTGTTAGTCTGTATTGTGTTGTAGAAAGATTTAACCTGAAAAATTACCGGTACAATAATACGGTAATGTTGTTATAATTTTTATATAAGGAATTTTTTTAAGAAAGCACACAACAAGTATTAGTGTACGTAGTGTTGGACTTTCGAAAAAAAAACTAAAATATATCAAAAATTGAAAATTCCTTTCTGTTACTGTCCTAATTAAACGAAAAGTTGTCCCAATTAAGCGTTTAAATTATGTATTAGTTTATTAGTTTGGTTTCTGTTCTTTGAGATTTGACCCAATTAACTGGAATCTACTATATATATAGAATTCTTGAGATTTGGCCCAATTAAGCAGAATCCACTATATATATATTGTAGTTTGAGATTTGTCCCAATTACGCGGCTGTCTCAATTAACCGGTGCCCCAAATAAGCGGAATTCATTGTATATATATAATTAAATAACTCTACCAGTCTGATTTCAAAATATAATTCATTTCACTTAGACAAATGATCATTATTTTAAATGTCTATTCGATTCATGATTGAAAAATATTTGATTGATTGATATGGAAAACGAAATATAGATAAGATTTTAGGCAAGATTTTTTGATAGACATACCAACAAAATTGAATTTCAACTCTTATAAAAGGAAATTATTTTAAGCGGTGACATAACCAGTAGTAATGTAAATATTCATTATACTCTTTAGATTCTCAGTTTAGTATTAGCATTTTCTCCAGGATTATCTAATTGTCACGCCAAGACATCATTTATAATCATATACTGTATCTATTTGTATATAATAAGTTAACGTTCTACTATTTATCTGATTTTACATTAATACCAAACAAAAATATGAATGCCAAGATTAATTCCTAGTTACCGATTTCAGGCTGAAGTTCAATGTTTTATCCAAGACAAAGAGGTAAATCAAAATAGTATGGGTTTATACCAAACAAATAGTAATAATTTTTCAAATGTTTGGATAAATCGATTTTTTAATACTCAAAAATTTCAACTCAGGAAAAATTGACTGAACTTCTGTATATCATTTATTCTTAAATCAGACTTGATAAATGTAGAAAAGAATACCGATTGAAAAAAAATATTCGTCTCCTTTTTTAAAATACTATATAGTAATCGAATATTTTTTCAATCGACGTTTTATTTCTAATATACGTTAAAAATTCATGATTGAAATTTAAAAATTTCTTTCATAAACCGAAATGCAATCCTCAAAACCTGAATGGCCTTGAAATTCTTAAATCCTGAATGGCCTTGCATCCAGTCGCGTAATTCATTAACTGTCCACATACACACTGGAACTCAATACGTTGAAAGATCGCTCTGGGATTAATGTTGAATGAATAAAATTTATAAATATCACAAATTATACGATATATCATTGATAATATGTTATTTAATAATTTCTGAAATTAATTTTTTTCTATGATAAAATCTTAAATTATCATACTTTTAAATTGAATTAAATTTGAATACAATAAATTTGTATCCAATTCAATTATGAAGCAATTTCTTTTTTTGAAGATTAGAATTACTATACTCTATTTTTTGATATTTTCAAAAAATTTTGTCGATAACACTTTGTTAGAATTAGTTGCTCTTGAACAAAATTATCTTTTCTCATTTGTTCAATTGTGTTTCTGCAATCTCTTTTTTAATTTTAAGTTATTATCGAGGTAATTAACAGATTGTTGATGTGATTGTTAACCAAAAAGAGTGAGTGGTATTAATTCTATAAAATTTTCCAATAAATTTCAGTTCGGTATAGATATTTTTCTAGTAAGAAGAATATCTCGAATGCTTATTTATTGTGCACTGCTAATTCTACCTGATCATATAGATCAGAAAGATTTCAAGAATTATATGTTACTGCACAGAGACTGCTTCGTAAATCAACACTATTCGCATTTTTATATGATTATTATTTCCTCTGATGCATTCATTTCATATTAGATAAGTGTTTAATGAATGAAAAATGAATGGTTTATACATCTTCACATTTATTTATTTTATTTATAATTATTTTTTATTTATCTGTATACATAGTTATATTTTGCGTGTTTTGAGATATTTTAAGTTAAAAATTAAGTCATTTTTCAATTGTAAATTAATATGACAGCTTAAAAATTGAATATGTGAATAATTTAATTCGTAAGCATAATCTATAAAACGAAATGCAGTTGAATAATTATTTATCAGATATTTTAATCCAGTATTAAATTATAAAATTTTTCTAAATTCATGTATATTCAAAAATATAATAAATAAGAGATGCGAAACTCCCATGATATCATTAAAATAAAACATTTATGCGTTTTCTTAATTTATCTAAATTACTAAGATTAGAACTCTATAAAGTTATTTGTGTTAGATAAACTATCCCGAAATTGTTCATAAATCGTCACCAATTGTGGATGTTATGACAAGTATTCCTCTGGGATATATAGTAATTAAGGTTGTGTTTCCTTAATAAGATTTTCTGACGCGAAATGTTTTCCGCTCGGCAATAAAAATTTTTCTTATAACAAAGAAGAAATTTCCATCATATTATTTATCTACAAGATGTTTATGTTTATTTAGCATTAAAGTTTTCTATATA
This sequence comes from Olivierus martensii, assembly GCA_000484575.1. Lineage (NCBI taxonomy): Eukaryota > Metazoa > Arthropoda > Arachnida > Scorpiones > Buthidae > Olivierus > Olivierus martensii. The sequence continues at coordinate 3,043 of AYEL01022420.1, forward strand.
AAAGATATCATTTTTAAATACGCAATTAATTATTTTGTTTTCAGAATAAGCTAATTAAAAATTTTGTTTATAACTTTTTACTTAACATAAATCATATTAATTTTTTTCACTAGAATAAAGTAAAAGAATCGATTTTTGCTTTTAAATTTTCTGAATTCTTATTCGCGATTTAATATTTTTATTTTGATTAGAGTATTTAGATTTTATTTTTTATTTTTAAAATATTTAAATTGCATCACCGGTTTGTTAATTTTAAATTAGTTAAATCTAAATAGATTTTATTTTGTAATTTAAATTGATAGTGTAATATTGTGACAAATTAAATTATCTAAAAATTGAAATTCTTAAATAATACTTTCGATCCAAACATCTATAATTGCAAAACAAGCTTTCTATAGAAACAGCTTTCTTTATGGTCTGATAATACTGTTTATAGTGATATCAAAAGTTATCTTGTTAGTAGGATGTTTTAGTAGGATATTTAAACAAGAAAATTCTTTCTGCTGTCTTTAAGGTTAAGTTATAATAGACAAGCGGATATTTATTACGTGAAAAAATATCTAGCGTTTTCATTATAAAAACAAAATAGCTAAAACAATAACAAAAAAATTCAAGCGAACATATCAATAATTTTAAACTATAGTTTACAACATTTGTAATTAAATAAAACAGTCTTTAATTTTTAAGCAAAATATTTATCGAATACAAATATGAATTTTATTTTTGATTTTTCTGAAATGAATGATAGTTAAAAACAAATTTTACGATAACCAACGTTGACGATAACATATTTTAATTCCTACACGGATGAAGATGCAACCATCAAAACCATTAATGAGACCAGCTGCTTTATTAATTCTTTTAAAATAGCTGAATTTTATTATATACAGGTAACTCTCGATTTATAATCTCAGGATTAGTTTCCGCTATATTAGTTCGTAATTCAAAACTTCCTAATTTGAAATAAAAATTATAAGTCAGTTTCTAAAAGTTTCCACCCACTTCTCATTAGCAGATGGAGACACACTCAAGTGGTCCCTATTGTTCTATTTATAGAAGCTTCTAGAAACGCGTAGAAATTCATGTAAACTGTGGGTTATAGTCAGGGCTGTAGGAAGGGTCGTCAGCGCCCTTATGCAAAACAGTAATTGGCGCTCCCTCCCTCACAAAAAGAAAACAAATTCTACACGTATACATTTTAATGTATACGTGTAGAATATGTATACATTACGTACACATTTTATATATATGTATACGTTACATATACAATGTATATGTAAACGTATACATTTTGATGTAATGCGTTTATACGGCATAGATGTTGATAGTAAAACGGGCTGTTCCGTTTTCGCATTACATAGTAACGTGATGTGAAATACGGATACTCCCTCCCTCAAAAAAAAGAAAACAAATTCTACACGTATACATTTTAATGTAATGCGTTTATACGGCATAGATGATGATAGTAAAACGGGCTGTTCCGTTTTCGCATTACATAGTAACGTGATGTGAAATACGGATCGTGTAAATCCAGCGTAAGAAAACATAACAGAATATCTTAAGAGGAAAACAAACTGTAGGAAATTATAATTGACAAATCGCATTTCAAGAAGTGATTGTTTATTTTATTATGTTTATATTTTCTTATTTTGTAGAAATAATGAATCAAATCACATTAATTAAACATTCGAAACATAACAGAAATGTATTCTTAATTTTGCACCGTTTTGGCGCCCCTCTTGTATCGGCGCCTTTCGCTGGCCCTGTTTACAGTAACAAAATCTATAAAGATACAACTTTCGCAATTTTGAAACTACGTAATTTGAGGCTTCCTAGATCGAGGGTTATCTGTAATTGTAAGTTATATCAATGGCTGGACATCCATTTCGGGCATGGAAATTCCTATTCAATCTTTTATTACATCTATATACAATTAAATTTAGAACAACAATTAATAAATTTACAAATATCGTTATATCTAATATAACAATTTGTATTTGTATTTGTATAGCGATATTGCCTTATGAAGCTACAGTACTATAGGTTCATGATTTGAGATGTTTCTTTTTCCAAAAACTGTTCTTATAGTAGGTCCAAATTCTTTTTCTGTTATCTACAGAGTGAGGTCTACAAAAGGGATTTTGACTTGAAAAGTCTTACAGATTGGACGGAGATTGTAATGAAAGTTTAAATTAATTTTTCTAGCATGGAATATTTATGTTTTATGCGTAAAACATAAATATCTATACAAAATTTTTATTTGTCAACATTACTTTCTACTCTAAAAATTATTTTAATTAAATTATAAATATTCAAATGTTGAATTTTATTCTTTTCTTCTGGATAGTTTTTTTTTTTTTTTAAATATTATATTCAAATGTTGAATTTTATTCTTTTCTTCTGGATAGTTTTTTTTTTTTTAATCAAATTTTGGTTAATTTTAAAATAATCTAATAAATTCATGTTTATTTTTTCCAATGACAAAATATTATATTTTATACTTACAAATAATAAAAGATAATAAAATTATTTAAGAGAAGAGAATAATAAATTTGTAAAGGAATAAAATTAAATCAAAAGAAGCAATTAAATAGCAAACATGACAAAGAAATTGCCATTTGCATTCATCTTGAAAATGTAAATGTAAAAGTCAGTTACAGTAAGAATGATAATAAAATTTTTTATTTAGTTTATCTTTATAATTAATATCATACCAGGAACAAATGGTAGAAAGATTTTCTTCGATAAAAACTTAAATCATCTTTTATTTCTCTACATTGATTTAACATACAGGTATCTTAAAAGACATTACAATTTGGCAATTAAATAATTTAGGCAATATTAAAGTGATTTAATTAACTAAAATAAACGACTATTTTAATAACATTTAGGAAGGATTAATAAAAATTATTCACCATCGTCTTCTCTTCAAAACTGAAAATATATATATAAATATATAAAATAAATACATCTATTCATTCATTTTCTATCGTATTTTGTTTATAAAATAATCTTACATCATTTTCTTCTGACACAAAATCATCATAAACTGGAGATCTGCGTTTTCTCGATTCAGAATTGAAAACGCCCATCATTCCGTCGCTTAATTCATTCTAGAAGTTGTAAAGCATTGATAAATATAAAAATATGTGTAAATAAATATAAAAATTTAAAATTCTTACTCTTGAATTAGGGAAGTATCTATAATCGCCTTTTTGCTTCATTATCTCTGCTACTATTCGCGCAATTCTATTCAGTTCATCATACTGATCATCCTGAAGATGAAGAAGAGGGTTTAAGACAAATCTCTTACGACCACATCCGGTAAACGCATTGCAAAATGGTTTCTTGGGTCGTGTTTCCTTTAATGAATTTAATGGAATAATTAATAACTAGCAAAGCATTTATATTTAACCTTATTAAATAATATTTTCATAAAAAGTCACAAAAATTTTTTCCTTCAAAAAAAATTTTATAAAAGCAAAAATTAATTTTTTAATTATCTTCAATATTTTTTGTAATGGCGATAACCAGATTATCATCATGTTTTTTTCCAGGTTTATTAACTTATATGTCGGAAATTATATTAAAAGTAATAAAATATTTATAACGGAGAATGTTTGCATAAAAAATTTATAAAATAGCATAAAATTGATTTAACGAAAACATTTCGACATTTTTTTAATTACTTAAATTAAACTTAGAGTACTCAGAAAATTTATGAAAATTTTACAGTTATTAAATTAAATTTTGCAGTTTATTTTGGAATTTCTTACCTGAGTGGTGATGCTACTTAAATCAGCACATGCAATCACAAACAGTAAAAGAAAAATGGAAGTTTGACAGCGCACCATATCTTTCCTTTATCGAAAATAGTCTGGAAAAAAATATGTATTGAAAAGTTTTATTTATTCAACTTCTAAAATTAATTATTTATTTTTATTACTTGTAATTATTTTGGATCCATATCTCCAAATACCATAATAAATTTATGTAATTGTTTTGAATATACAACTGGCTATATGACTTCAGTGAAGCATTAAATTAGCATACTAACGAGTTAAATTTGCAAAAGTTTATTATAGTTTTGATTGTGTTTCTGTTACTATTTTATACTTTATATAATGAATGAAATAAATGGCTCCATTACGTTTGTCTTTATATTTTATATCAACTCTATTTTTGTAAACAATGTTTATAAAGTTAGAGTTAGTATAGAAGTTGCAGTTTGAATCTTACTCTGTAAATAGAAATTCTTCTGTTGAATCCTGTTTTGATGAATATTTTTTGTTGTTTTCTTAACTCGTGCCATTAACAAAATGAAAATTATCATCTAAATAACGGGGGAAAATATGACGTGTTGTTGTTTTACAGATGAGAAGAATGTATAAAAATTAAATAACTTTTTAAGAATTGAAACGAGATAAGATACTTAGAGAAACTCGACTTAGATACCGATCGAAATGCGAATAAAAAGAAGATATTTTGATTAAAGAATGTTCCTTTTTGTTAGATACTGGAAATTCTGATTACAGCTCTGTGAAATTCATTTCCATTTATATAAATCTGTAATGAAAACTACCTATCCATCTTATATTATTTGAAGAGATTCATTTATAGTATTTGGTAAGTTAGTTTTCTTTTTATAGCTTTTTTCCCAAAGTCTATGTTTATATTTACAATATAAATATTGGAATGTGCTTCTCTTGTAAGTGAATGATTGAATAAAACATTAAATAAACGTTTTTAATGTCATGTTCACATTAAAAACGTTCAAGAATTTTTATTTTATATTTTTATTATTATTCTGATACCATCATTTCTTTCAAATACTTTTAGATGTTTACTATCATTTAAATATAATACAATGCATTTATTTAAGTCAAAATATATTATTTTTACATACATTTATGTAATGTGTGTTTAACTGTTTGCTACATTGTTAAAATATGAAGTTATAATTATTTTATACCTGACATTGCATTGCATTATACTAAATTTTTCCTCGGATAGAATAATGCATAAATTTCAAGAAAGGCGAGTGGAAACTATTGAATACTTTAAATATATTTTACTGAAGTGGTAAGTTAACAAATAGAAAACTTTAGAATTAATTTATAATTTTGTACAGAATTAAATACCGAATTTGGAATGACACATTTAAATATTACCGTCACCTGTGGACAAAAAATATATATAGCTAACTTATTTTTAATATATATTATATACTAAAACTTTAATTTATCGAAAATTTTAATTATGTTTAAATTCTAATAGTTTAAATTAATTATTTCTAAGGAAAAGACTCATATATGATTTAATTAATATTTAGCATATATCTTTCTGATATTTTTATGAATTTCTGAAAACTCAATAAAAATAAATTATTTATCAAAGATAGAATATACTTTGATAGAGCAATAGATCAGTGACGGTTGCACAAATTAAAAAATATGCTTTTTATTTTCTTCCAGAATATCATATCGAGGGAAGATTTAAATAAATATTTTATAACCTGTTAGGTAAAAAAGGGTACAAATGAATTTTTAAGTAAATTTAGGTAAAGTCCATTCCAAAAATTATTAAAAATTCATTATGCTTAGAGTTAAGTGATATATCATTTTCAGAATGGTTCTTGCTTTTACTATATTATTATTATTTAAGTGAAACGTGCCAACTTCTGTACTAGACATATTTTTCAGTTTTTTCCACTCTCAATTTAAAAATATATTTTATTATATAGTAGTATAAGCAAATATAACAAACATACACAGAGAAAAAAGACAGAAGAGATTGCCTATTGTCACAAGATAACGATTGAAGTTTCAGATTTTCCATTCTGTTGATTTTATTGAAATGATTTAAACAGATTTAAAAAAAGAAATCTTAGATTATTTTAGACTTAAATTATGACAATTTAATAAAATTATCGAAGCGCATTAAAGTCATTTCGGTGTAAACACTAAAACGATACGATTAATAACACTGTCAAAAAATTTTAAGCGTTTTTATGTGATAAACAAATGTTGCCACTATAAATTATCAATTGACAAATAAAAAGCTGACTATGAAAAAGTAAATGGCATTAAATGAGCCATTACGTACCACCAACTAAGAGATAATCAATGCTTTATCTAGTCTCCACATGCATTTCTATAAATCGAACAACAATCGAAAATGTCTCAGTTGTTAGCGTGGCATGTGGTGTAATTTGCTCCCCGAATACCATTTAAGTTCTTACTTTTGACGTAATAGAAATGACATGAATAACAGTGGTAACTTCATTTCGTTGTTTCTGTTAACTTCTGACACAGTTGGATGTCGACAATAATTAATGCGATGATTGACAGTGATTGCAAGAATCACTTATTGCCAATTACTCTGTAACTCATTTAGAATATAGTTGCTTACCTACAAAAGAATAAACTGCAAATTGATAAATCATCAAAAGTCCAAATGGAATGTAATTTAGTTGCAGGTGTTTGTATACATGATATTTTAAGTCTTGCGTCGTTATAAGTTTTCTTTAAGAATCATTAAACTGTAATTTAATATACTGTATCGGTAAGTTTACTATTTTTAAACTATGCTATTAAATGTTGACAATATAGAGTTAAATATATTCTCGTATAATAAAAGATAATCAATTTGCATTTTTGGTTTGAAAATACAATATTGATTAAGCTTGCATAAGAGGGAAGTAGAATTATATAAAATGTATTTAGGTGAAAAACTATATGAGTAGTTGGAACGAATTGTAAATCATAATTAAGCAGGAACAGAAGTTTGATATATTTAAACAGAAATCCTATTTAAAATATACACAAAAAATTATTTTTTTATAGGAAGTGAAAAGCAATATAAGCTATATTTATAAAAAAACCAAGTAAATTTAATATACACATTTATTTACACAATATTTAATTATATTTTAGTGTATATATGGATTAAATCAGAAAAGAGAAAATTAAAAAAATGCAGTCAATTCTCATTATTCGCGGATTCCGTATTAGCGAAAATTTATTCGTAACCACGTCAAAATCGTTATTCGCGGAGCTTTCGCGCTTATTCGCGGACTCCCGCTGAGCGGCAAAAATACTGTTACAAATGTACACCCTTTCTCTTTCTCTCTGTAGAGAGAGGGAGAAAGGAAGTTGTTTGTTACCAAATGTAACTCTGAACGGTTTGCCAGAAAATTTCTGATTACTTGTCTTCGCTCACTCCACAGACCGCAGGTAGGCCAAAAGCCTGTTCATATCGTCCCTCAGATGACCCTATGCTTGAATGCAATCTCAAATTTAGGCACCTAACTTCCTGCGCATTTGCTCCTTACGCCGAAATTTTAGAAGATCTGAAGCAAAAAGACACAGTTTTTCAACGAAGTTCAGAAAGACAATGTGTCAGCTATCACATCAAACATCTTGCAACATCAAAAAAATTTGCAGTTTTTCAACGAAGTTCAAAAAGATAATGTGTCAGCTATCACATCAAACATCTTGCAACATCAAAAAAACTATCAATCAAAAATAAGATTTTATTTATTACATAGATTGATGCTTTTAAAAATTAAATAAAGATTACTGTAATTATAATACTATATATAGTACTATAACACTACATATACTGTAATTATTTATAAATAATGTAATACATTTTAAATAAGGTGTCTGTAAACAGAAAAACACATACAAACCAAGTATGAAAATGTTGGGAAGAAAGGTTCGCAGGAACCTAACTCTATATTTCCCATTGGCACAATGATTCACTATTCTCTAATTCAGTATTCGCGAAGAATTTACGAAACGTAACTACCGCGAATAGCGAGAATCAACTGTAATACAAAAATATTGATTTGAAATTAAAAATAATAATAAACGATGAACTTTTAAAGAAATTTTGCATTAGAATATTATAAATAATTTTTAAAATTATACAATTAATAAAAGAAAAAATAGGGCATAAGATTTAATGGTGATCTGCCCTTTTCATGATCAATTTTTAGTTTGTAAAATGTTATTCCAATTATTTTCATAATAGTAGGAGATAGCCTGCATGCCAACAACGTATAAAATATCGCAAAGCATTAATATTTAAACAGGAGAAAAAATATGGCATAAGATTTAATGGTGATCTTCCCTTTTCATGATCAATTTTATTTAGTTTGTAAAATGTTATTCCAATTATTTTTCATAATAATAGGAGATAGCCTGCATGCCAACAACGTATAAAATATCGCAAAGCATTAATATTTAAACGATATACAAGTAAAAATAATTTATTAATTCAATTTTAATTAAAATTTTAATATTTTTTAGAATTTAAAACTAATCGGTTTAACTTGAAACTGCGCTCAAAACAAGAAAACATTAAGAACTCTTCCAAAAAGTAATCTTGAAATATCAATGAAATCAAATGAAGGAAAACCTAAAAGATGCGAATGAAATTTTAAACAATATACATAATTTAAGATTAAAAAAATGTTTTAACTTAAATAAATTATTTTTAACATAATATAGAATCGAAGAAAAAATTTTATTAAGGTTATTTGTATTTAAAATTTGATTTAAAAACTAATACCGTGTTTTCAAATTTGTATATTTATACTAGATTTTTATTTATTTTTTATTTTTGAATATAAATACTTGGTTAAGCATATTTTTCAGTATAAAAATATTTTTTTAGAAGTGGATTTATATTCTAAGACATTCGATGTCAGATATTTCTATATGTTTGACAGCTTATAAAATACTTCAGATATCTGGAGTAACAAATAAAATAAAATCTGGTATATCTTTAAATTCATGCCATTTCTATTTCAATAACATATTTGATATCAAGATTCCTTGAAATAGTATATTTTTTACCCAAAATAATTTTTCTCTTACGATTTCATAATGTCTTATCTTTATATCTTTTCAGAGCTTTTTTTTTGTCAATAAAGTGATGTGGAAGAACATGATAGTAAATTACAAAATAGGAATGATTTCCAATAATAAAAAAATCACTATCGCTTTAAGGTAAGTTCCTTAGAAAGATTTAACCTTAAGAAAGAAAATTTATTTTTATTTTTTAACAGTTTTTACTTGGCGAAAAAATAAATTTTCTTTTGGGAATTGGAGCCTTTCTGCAAATTCCCTTAAGTAGCCTTCTTTCTTCTAGAACAATGATTTAGGAATTTCGAGTTTAGAAATGAAATAATCTTTATTTTGTACTTCGTTCTTTACAAAAACAAAAAAAAAATCTATATAAAAACCTATTATAGACTTAACAAATAAAGCTAAATTCTTAAATTATTATTATTTTTTATCAAATTATTTTAAATATCACTTTACTATTATTTTTATTATTTTCATCATAAAATCGTCTATAAATTTTAATGAATAAATATAGAAAAAATTTCTTTTTGCTTTTAGAACCATTTATGTTTAAAAGTATTATTCTTACGATTTAAATAGTATCTTAATTTTTATTTTTAATTAATTAAATCATCGTGAAACGAAATTTATACATTATTGTGAAAATTCTAATTAAATATAAAGTAAACAACTTAAATATATTTATGTTCAGATAATTGTGTTTAATTTAAATCATTAAAACTTTCGTTTTTATCTTCATTGTAAACATAAAAATGAAAAAAAACGTGGATAATGTCTTTTAAATAATTAAATTTGCTTCATTAAGCGGTTTTATTGCTCAGTAAATTAAAATTATTTAAATGAGTGGTTTGATCATGATTTCAGACTTCATAAAATCACAATAAAGCCCTCCAACAATAACAAAAACATTATAAGAACTTGTTGAAAGATTTAAATTAGTTTTTATGCTTTTTTTCCTAAATTAAATAAACAGTTATCGTCAATTTAAGCTTAATAAACAAATATGTTTGTATTTTAAATTCTTTTCAGTATCATTTTTGCAATGTATGGATTGCACTTTATATAAATATGAATTTAAAAAATAAGAGTATCATACTAGCTACATTAATTCGAGATATTAAAATATCTATAATTTGTAATAAATTTTTTTTTCTATCTAAAAATATCTATAAAGGATATAGTCCACTTATATCGGAAAAAATCAACATTGCTTTGACAAAATGGACAAAGTAGATTGTTCAAATCGAATATTTCGCGTAAAAATATGTCAAAGTAAATAGATAATTCGCTATTATAGATTTTTACTTTATATCCTTTTGAAGATTGCTTTCTTCAGTATATAGAATTTTTATAAATTATCACGTAATGTTTCGCGAAATTAAATTTTATGTTTTAATTTCGCTTAAAGTAAATGTAAAATGTTACTGACAAAGTTTGAAAATGTTTTCGAGTTAGCAGCGCTAGAAACATAGAATTGCTTTTAATTAAAAATATGTCTTATATATATAAATTTAAAATTCGGAATGAAAAATTTAATTTAAAATTAAAAAAGCAAAATGCCGTATAAGCGGTTTACATAAAATTTTGCTAAAAGAATTAAAATTTATTTCATCTCTAAACATTCTAAATATATAAAAATAGCAAATTTTTAATTTAATTTTCAAACGATTATATAAAATTTATGATTCTTTATGTAGAAAAACAGAAATTAATTTCCATGAATCAGTCCCATACACGATATTTTGTCTTCATAAAATGAAAGGTCTTCACAAGCGGTATATATTTGTTATATCTTGAATCTTTTATTGATTTATTATAGAATATCAGATATAACTGGATGTAAGCATATAAACAGGTATCTTTAATCAAAATAATTCTCATAATTGGATTTTAAAAGCATAACAAATTTATGTAAACAAGTAAAACTTAATCAATTATCGAATCATGTCAATAGTAAGGAAAGTTTATAAACTTAAATATACTATATAAGATATATTTAACTTTGCAGTGATTAATTATTCTCGTTAATACTTAAATCTTATAACTTTTCCTTTAATACTTATGCATTATCGATATATTTTTTATTCTCTCTGATAATCAAAATGATCACAGAAAATAAAAGATTTTCTTCTTTTAAAATTTTTCAAAGAGGATCTCTTTTTGCTTTTTTTTTAACACTTTGAGATGATTAAGTTTCGCTAATATGTTTCACAAAAATTGAAACTTAATAAAAACACTGAAATTTCATTAAGTACTTGAACTAGTACAACAATAAACCATCGCTAATTTTCATAAGAAATTCATTAGTTTATAAATAATTCATGTATTTAAACGTATTTAAATATTCAGTTTTGTGAAATTATTTGCGATAGCATTGAAGTGGATCGTTGCTTTTAATAAATGCTAAATTAGCATCTTGATTTAACTTCTAAATCGATTGAATAATGTTTTATCCACAATATTTTGCTGACGTTTGGTTTTACAGTACCGGTAAATAACGATCTGACTTTTTTTTTAAATTTAATCCTTTTAAGATACGCGTGAATTTAAATAATTAAGAAGTAAGTACAGGGCTTACTAGATATTGATTAAGAATGTTTGTACTTGATATTCACTCTTATTGAAATAAATTTTGTGAGAACTGTGTGAACAGAAACAGTGTTCTCTCTCTCTCTCTCTCTCTATTCAACAGGGAAGAATCAATAGATCAAAAAGAGAGTCAACAACTAACTGTCGAAAGTTGAGAAATTTTGTAAATACTTCAATGTTAGGAACTTTCTGCGTGAACAATGATGATTTCATTTTATAAGATTTAATTAAATTTAAATATGAAAAGTTAACTGATACTTTATTATAAACATCGAAAAATGAGAATCTTTTAATATCTTTACACGTTCTAAGTAAATTTCTGTTAAATTTTAGATTTTCTTGCTCTTTTTTTTAAACAAAAATTTCATTAATTTAATTATGATAATCAAGTTGCACGAATAATACTTTAATCTGGATAATCCCGTTGGCATATGATTACATAGTTCTTGATATGAAATAACTTTTTCATAAATATTTGAATCGAACCGTGCTGTCACAACTTACAAAAATACATTTAAATACTTTAAAATCTATTTATAACCAAAACTCACTTGTCAGTAGAATCTGCATTAGTTCCAACATTAACTACTACTTCATTTGGTTCAACTATTAAAATAAATTACTTTATATTTTATCTAAATTTGATCATACGTAGATTAAGTTGTGTTCATGTCTTTTCGGTGTAGAAACAATTAAATTTGTTTTAATCTTAAATATATTAAATTCGTGTGTCATGTTAATTTATTAATATTCCAAATATCTAATTAATGTATTAAAAATAACATCTGATGAATTTTAGTTTAGTCTATATAAATATCTATGAGTATTTATCTAGAAATATATAGGACTACAGATTTTTTTATTAATAAAAGCTTACTTTCAATAAAATTTTATGTGCGAATCGCTATTAAATTGGCTACTGTTTATAAATTTATAATAAAATTTATACTGCATACATAAATTTATAAAGGTATAATTATTAACTTTTTGTTTAAATTAGATAAGATTATCATATATAGTGGATTAAATTTAATTTAATCTACTATATATGATTGTTCAATTTTAAATTTACATATTTCATCTTTCAAAATGTCTTAATATGAATATAATTTAAAAAAGAAAATAATGATTAATGTTTATTTTTTAAGAAATATATTTTATTCGTTTCAAAAAAATTAAAATAAAATATAGTTCGATATATGCTTTTTTAGGTATTATTTTCAGAATGAAACTGAATTTGAAGTCGATTTTAATCAGTACATTTGATTTGAATAATATCGAATTTTTTAATATTTTCAAATTTATATTTATGATAGTAAAAATTATATTCTTTAATATATCTATTCCAAAATTATGTCCTTATATATTTCTTATTAATTCGCAATTTTTGATTGACACGTATATGAAATATTATATTATTAAAATGGTATCGAAAACATTCAGAATATATACAAAAAATTTATTTGGTTGTAACGAGATTTTAAATTGCTCTTTTAGACCGAAATTTCTTATTGGTTAGTTTTCTGTGCGTAGTTTAGTTTTGATCGCAGTTAAAATGCAGAATATAGCATAAATTTATCATATAAAATAATAGAATAACATTTTCAAGGAAGATTTTAGTTGTTTCGTGATTATTCTTGATTAACCATTTCTTAAATCGCAAAACATGAATGCTTGAAAGTTAGTTTAAGCACTTTTTCATATCGGGAAAAATCGAATACAAAGCGTTAAAGACTCCATAATATTACAATGTAATACGCGTCGTAGAAACAAATAAGTTGTAAAAATGAAAAACGTCAAGAAACTCACCTGAAAGAGTACTTTCTCAGCAAAGGATTGACAATCAGTGTGTAAGAGCCAGTCATGTCAGACCTTTATAGGCGGAGTCTTTCTGACGTCACTTGCGTTATCATTCAGCTCGCATTTTATGTTTAGACCACTTTAATCATGCATTAAAGTATCTAGTTTCTTAATCTTACATATCTAAAAATCAACATCGCTTAGGTTTTAATAAAGTTCTTATCAAAACATCAGATATTTGGTCGGAACATTAAATGAACGATATCCGTTTTCATTGTTATTTTGAAAAGCATCGTAATAATTTATGCTGAATAATTTCGATAATTAAAAAATTTTAATTAACGATTTTCTCTAAAGAAAGTTTGTTTTTACTTCTTTTTTTATTTTTGATCTTGTAAAAATAAAATCAAAGACAATCCTATTTATTTGGAATGATAAATAATATTTCTGAAAATATAACACATATTACAACTTTATAAAGAAACTTTGTTTAATGTAATACTCTATTGTGTACTTTATTGACAATTTGTATATGGAAAATGGAATCGGTTTTTATTACGCTCGGAAAATAGCTATCATCTTTACCAATTTTTTCCATAACAGAATACTTCTTCTTAACCTAAGTAGTAACCGAGACGTCATAATTGAGAAGCTACATTTTTTTGGATCGATAAAACCACTCCTATTTTATATCTATCATGAATATCTGTAATTTAAAGATGTATTAGGGACTTAACTGTTTGGTAAAATGACAATGTTTGAGGACTTGTTCAAGATACGATAACGTTTTATGAAAACTGAGTTATGAGTAATAACGTTTGGTTTTATGTGTGTCATTTATAACTTGCATTAAATTAAAAAAAGAAAAGGAAAATTTGTTTTAAGAAACTAATGAAGTAATATTTTTTACTAGTATTCTTATACCTAATTAACTAAAATCGCTATTTTCTCAAGAGATTCTTAAAACCGAACTTATCTAGAGTTAAAAACGATGTTAGATTATTTATTTATTTAATAAGAAAATATTGAATAAAAAATTAAAATTATTTTAATTATAATTTTTTGTAATCTTATTGTGATTTTGGGATAAATTTATTTTTGAAATTTTAAGAAAAATATGGAATTTTACTCTGATGAACTGTAAAATTCATAAAATTGAAAAAATTTTGCTGATAATACGAAAATTTTGGTTAATTCTGTTAAAATATAGAATATTTTTACTTATCTGGTCATTTATTGCTTTACTTTTACAGATAATCTTGTAAAATATGAGAAAATCGTAATGTAAACAACCCTAGGCAATAAAAGGGGGTGTGGCACTTTGTTTTATGATGGCCAGTCATTTTGCAGGAAATTGCAGCCAAACCTATTTTACTACACTGCTTGTGGTATTGGATGTAGTGTGTCAACAAACATCTCAAGGCCAATTAGAGTAGAGTAGAAAATGTTATAGCTGTTTATGTAGGATTGTGGACGATTTTCGTATATGTTATGTTTTTTGTTATAAATTCAAAAATTTATAAAATATTTTCTTCATTTCAATAATTTTTAAAACATATCAATAAACATATTTTATTAAAAAACTGACAATATTTTAATAAATTTTTGTCAATTTTTGACTAATTAATTAACTAACTAAATTAATTAAAAGTTAGGTAATACGTTTTTTATCAAAAATTTTTTAAAATTATTATTCAATTTTCTTCATTCATACCTCATTTTATTCAGAAGACTTGCCTTCTTCATTTCAATAATTTTTAAAACATATCAATAAACATATTTTATTAAAAAACTGACAATATTTTAATAAATTTTTGTCAATTTTTGACTAATTAATTAACTAACTAAATTAATTAAAAGTTAGGTAATACGTTTTTTATCAAAAATTTTTTAAAATTATTATTCAATTTTCTTCATTCATACCTCATTTTATTCAGAAGACTTGCCACTATCAGAAAATACCAAATATTTCATTGGATGGCTAAGATTTCGTATATAAAAATTGTGTTTTCTCCAATCTCATATAATGAACAAAAAATTGTGAAAGAAATAAAATTCGAAAAAATTTGTTACATCATTAGAATCACAATAAAAAA